>JAZHYW010028250.1:0-97564 GCA_037355805.1 Ixodes ricinus | reverse complement strand
AGGTCAAGCTCTCCTTGGATACATTAAATTATCGACGAGGCAAGTACTCCTTTTGTGTAACATTTAGTAGTTGCGTTGAATACAATAGTGAAACGAATCCAAAGCAAATCATGAAACACGTTACAGAATACACAATTCGATCAGGGTAGTTTTAAAACAACTATTTGATGTGCTACAAAATAATAAGTGAGCCTCGCGTCAAATAAGTTAGTGAAGGTCAGAGCGAAACCCTTCACTTCACCTGCAGAACGACGGTGGTGACGTGTGCCAAAGATGTGGTGATGCCATAGAGAAATATGGTACTACGTAAAGAGTGGACACTTCCATAGGCCCCAGCGGCCCAATTCAGTGTCAGCGAGCGCTCCCAGCTGCCAGTATAGTCCCTAGTTGAGTCAGCGAGGTAGAGAGGCTTAGAGCCGATAAACCGGGGTTCCGGTCTGCACTCGAAAGTGACCTCCATAAGGCGGCTGCCATTGGACGCAAATGTGACCACTCGTCACATGACCAAACCAAATACGTGACATCACAGGAAAGATGGCAGCGCCCAGGCAGCGGCTGGTCCCAGCTGGGCCGGAGCTTGTCGGATGCGTTGTTTGTTGTCGTTCGTGTCGGCGAGTTGATTTCAGACGCGGAAGCCGTCATATGAGGCCGGTCGAAAGCGACTTCAGAGTTCAGCGTGGTGTCTGACGTAGGTATAACGTGAACAGAAGGAGGAACAGTGTGCATTTCGCTGGTGACCGACGGGGATATTGCCACGAAAGAGACGATCGGCCCTACGTTGCTCGAACCTCGGATTGATTCGGATACCGCAAGTAAGCTTTAAGGCGACGTTTCTGTGCTCTCGTTGACCATCGGAATCTTCGAGGTCTGCAGTGAAGCGCGTGCAATATGTTTAGAAACGCAGTTTAGCGACAGAAATTGCGTGAGTCATGCTTGGCAGTGTGCAATCGAGGTGCCGCTTCGTTCAAATGACCGAAGGCTCACTTTGGTTGTGCGGCGCACCGGAGAGCAGCCTTCAAGTGCTTCAAGTTGGTAGTTCCTGTGCCATGTTTTAGGTGATGCTGTGCTGCTTCCTAAATTGTTCTGGCGTAGACGTGCACTTTCACGGAGCACAGGTGTTGCAGTTGGTATTGATTCCACTTGTCTGTCGCACGTTTCGTCGACACAAGTTTCATCAACACTCGGTACGCGAATCGCAAGTTGTTACCTACCCAGTCCACCCGTTAACGCCGCTTTGCGACGAGAGTCTGCAGCGGCTCATTACCAGAAAAGTGGTTCCACATCCATTTCAGCTCATTTCGTCCACGGCAGTCGCCAAACCCCGAAGGAGAGGATTTATTCGAACAGAATGTCTCTAAAACAATACAGCTTTTTTAGTGGTCAGGATAGACTCTCTTCTCTCTGTTTTGTTATATTGTCACAGATGCTTGCTCCAGTCCCATTTTCTATCAATATTTTCTATTCTGGAAAGTTCCAGGCCATGCTCAGCTGTCATCGTATGTTCTGGTGGAGGTGCTGCACACTTCACCCATAGCCCTTCACTCTGTGTGGACCCTGGCGGCTCGTCAGCCGAGTTGCCCGATAACAATTAAGACACGGGTAGCGGATAATCCTGCGTCTTAAACACCCGGCGAGCCGTGAACCAAGTCCTATCCCAAGCCCGGCAGAAAAACCGCAAGACGAGCAAGTACCGCAAGGACGAACCTTGGAAATGCACCCTGAAGAACCTGAAATCCGAGCCAGTCGCTGCTACCAGCAAGAACCACCGAATGTCTTTTGCCAGAAAAACCGAAGCTGACTAAGCCAACAATGACAAACCTGTAGCAGCAAACCGCGTCCACTCCCATCATCGTTTGCATGCCCGTCGCACCTCGCACTCCGATGCCCTTTCACGCAAGGTGTATGAAGACGTCGAGAGCTGGATTGAAATATATGGCCGTGTCGCCCGCCACAGTGGGTAGACGAACAACCAGCTCCTGCAGAACCTATACTTCTCGTGGAAGAAACTGCCAGGCACTGGTTTGAGAACCACGAATCCTCCTTAACGTCGTGGGAAGTTTGCACGATCGAGCTGAAGTGCACGTTCATCAGCCAACATTGACCAGGGAGAGCCGAATGCCTGATTCTGTCCAGGATGCGGCCCCAACAAGAGCGTCACCGCCTTCGTTGAAGATGTTTTGGGCGTGATCGAGCGCCCACGCCAACCCTAATGTTACAGAAGACAAGAAGCTAAGAATCCCATGTCCCTCATGTGAGGTACAACACCTCCGGCAGCCTTGTCTGCAACTCCACGACAACAGTCGAAGGGTTCATATCACCGCGGCTTCCAACATTGAATGTACACTGCAGGCCGGAGCCTGTCGCTATCAAGAACTCCCCAGCTTCTCGACACTCGAGTCGTCCAGCTGCAACTTCGCCGCCAGCCTCCCAGGCATCCGCGACATCCACGACGTTGTCCGGGAGGAGACCAGAAGCTACTTCCTGCCATCAGTTGCTCGGCTTTTATTTTGATTGCAGAGATTGTTTCGGAACAAGTTCGACAGGCTGTTCATCTGGAGTCTTCTTCGAGCGAAGACGCATCTGACGATCCGAGGGCGACTTATGCCACAAAGTCACGACGACCGCCATCGGCTTCCTGTTACTATTCAATGTCGGTCCAACGACACACCCCAACGCCGAACCATTCATACATGCCCGAGCTTGCTGCATTGATGCAGAAAACTACCAGGAAAACTTGCGGATTAGAAGCCAGACCCTGCAGCTTCAGTGCATCAGATGTCAGTGGCCGCACATGACGTATGATTACAAGACGGCATCAGTCGGTCAAAGTTGCCACTCGACCAAACTGAACACCGACGTGCCAGGAGCATCATCCGACAACAAGCAGCACAGGTACTATGACTGAACGCCTGACACGAGACTGTCGCAGAAAGAACTCGTTATGGAACCATTTGCAAAGAACCAATAATTACGTAATCAAGTGGAAATCCACATATTTGATACACTAACCCAATAAACATATTTCCGCTCGCCTTTAAGTCTTTAGAGTCTCTACACAAAGAACTGTGTTCACCGCACGTGCTGGAACTTTTGAGGACACTCGCATCTCTGACCCATCAATATTAATAATTGGGACGTACCAGAC
Source organism: Ixodes ricinus (assembly GCA_037355805.1). Classification (NCBI taxonomy): domain Eukaryota; kingdom Metazoa; phylum Arthropoda; class Arachnida; order Ixodida; family Ixodidae; genus Ixodes; species Ixodes ricinus. The sequence continues at coordinate 94,419 of JAZHYW010028250.1, read as the reverse complement.
TGGTTGCAATGGTTTGCACTCGTTCCACTTCTACTGAACATATGGCGCATCCGAAAACCAACTCCAGTGATGTGAAAATAATATTTATTAATTTATTCTCTCCAGGGGCCTTTGTAGGCATTGCAGAGAGGATACTTTAAACTACCCACATTATAATAACGTTAAAGCACACTGCTGTAACTTGTTAGTTGCAAAAACAAACACACCTCTGAGCATCTAGTTTAATGGTATGTGTTCATGCATTGTTATATAGCAGGACACTTCCAATACGTATGACACAATAGATCCTTTGCAAAACCCCATCAAGCAACACAACTGTCGCTATTTTTTTCGGTGCAAAGCACACGAATATACCCCAGTTCAAGTCGAACGCTAATGCAGCATTCGAGTCCAATGGGCGCTCAGCCGAGTTTACAGTGATGGCGGACATAACATTCTTTGTCGAACAAATGCCCAAAGTATGAAGGCTTTGGGCAATTAGAGTAGTAGCTACTGTAATTCGTTCCATCACAATTTGGCAAGCGGCCAAGGCTACAGTCTTAATGAGTCAATATGCATGTTGGAGAGAGGCACATGACAACATATCATCAGAGTGCTCGTCAGCACAGATTTCTTACATGCCTTCACTCCGTCAATCTGATTGGCACAAGGGGGCTGTGGCGGTTGCCCTTTTCCAGGTTATGGTAATACGAAGTATAGGCAGCCCACACTTTAGAAAGAAGTCTATTGAAGAGACCGAAAGGAATGGTAGTCAACATTTTCCAACAAGACTGCTTTTCGGGCAAGGGGTGAACAGAAATATGAATCGTATTGTACAGGTAACAAGAACAAGTAAATAATTGACCGACTAATACAATGCACTCTTGGTGAAAAACAAGTATTGCTGCTAACAAAACCTGCGAAAGAGAAAATTGTGCAATTAATCTATGCGTACACCAAAAATAGCAAGTCGAATAGGTATTAAAGCAGGTGCGCGCAACTATCTATTCATCCCCACACTCAATAAAAACGTCATCCTTGCAGCTGAAAATAAGTGTTCAATTCGCACTCACAAAAAAAGGAAGAAAAGCGATCGAATGTAGAATCGTCGATTAGCACAAAAGGTTAAAGATCGCAGGAGCTTCTTCGCTAAAGGTTTCTATGGTTATTCGGTGACACAGGGCTGAAACAACTTCCCCTAAGTCCTCACGTGACGTATACCTTTCGCTTCGATTCTCAGACGTTCAAACGAAGCTAGAAAAATGCGAATATATTATGCTAGGAGTTATATCGGGAAATTGTTTATAAGTACAAACCGTAAAGATCGCAGGAGCTTCCTCGCTAAAGGTTGGCTGTGATTATGCAGTTACCTAGGGCTGAAACGAATTCCCTAGGCCCTACGTCCGACGTATACATTTCGCGTCGATTCTTAGACATTCCAACGTTCAAACAAAGCTAAGAGATAAGCGAAAATTGCATGCTAAAAGCACTCAAAGTTTTATCGACCCTCGAACACATCCGGGAATCCGAGCACCGGTACTGCCGGTACGGCGATACAGCTGATGCTGTCTCGCAGGTGTTAATATCCAGATGATACAGGGCGATCTTGCGGAAAAATGTAATAAAGTCTAATTTCTTCATATTTTAACATTATACCTGCGCCAGCGAGCACGAAGAAGACCGAAGTCGTCGGAAAGCAGCTACACATCGCGGCTACCGCGCACCGAACAAACTCGCAGTCCCCAGCTCTGGGCGCTGCCATCTTACCGGTGACGTCACGGCTCTTGTGAGGTCACGTGACGTGTGGTCACTTTTGCGTACAAAATGGCGGCAACCGGGGGGTGTCACTTCCGAACTTCCGGTTTATCACTCTAAGCCCCTCTACCTCGTTGAGTTGAGTGTTGAATGGATGAATACAAGCAGTAACCGCTGGCCAGATGAATGAATGGATTCAAGGCGAATTATGGCGGTATTTTTGTATCCGGCAGTAGCATGCGCCCTCTAGTTTCACCAGTCAGTGTTATTGTAACTAGCATGGTTTTTGTTTAAAATTGAATTGTTTTATAAGTATACCTTAATTGCACTGCCGAAGAAAAGTCATCCAGTGCTACATGTAAATTAAAGTGACGGCACACCGAAAAGCATATTTTCTGATTTGTGCTAACTCTCTTGAAGGGACATCACCAGGGATTGACACACAAACATATTTATTTTTGTAACTATGACAAGCAAAACAAACATCAACTCTGAAGACAATGAGTGATGTATGTTATTCATACATTACAAAAATAAGAATGCACATGCAAAATAAATGAATAACACGTCAACATTGCAACACTTCGAAAAAAATACTGTATTACAGCGAGACTTAAAGCAACAAATGCAATAAGATGGAGGGCATTTAAAAAAATTACCGCCCAAATTCCACGAAAAGCGCGTGCATGCATATGACCAAGTGACTAATACAGCAACGATAGAAGAACAATCTGGCCCAGTGGGTTCTAAATTCAGTGACCGAATGCATATGTCCGTCAACAAAGAAACAACAGTCACAATACTTCTTACGCATAGCGTATACCATGACCGCACAGAAAGAATGACTAGAAACCCGCACGAGACAACAAGCCGCGGAACCAACTCAACCCACACAACGAGGCAAGAAACACAGACCAAGCTGCCGAAGTATCCGCCCTCTGTCGAGTCCACGACTCCGAAGACAACCGTCGCGCCACAGCCGTAGCCACAGCCGTTGAAGTCGTTTTTGAAAGTTTTCAAGTTCGTAATAATTTTAAAAGTTTACTCTATACAACAAAGTTATTTATTAATATTATATATCTGACAAATGTTCAGGATAAGTGGCACTGTTGCGCCTACTAATGGCCAGTAGAGTCCTTACTCATGGGCCGCGAAACGGCTTGAGTGGCCACTCTTTACGTAGTACTATATTTATCTATGATGATGCCTTCTATGGTCGGTGCAGCGGCCGCTGGGAGTCGTCCGGAACAACGGAACATCGTCTTCGCGATATGGCCCAGTTGTTCCTCGCAGTTGTTCTCAGGAAGACTCCCCCCAGTCAGCTTTTGTCATCGTTGTTATAGCCAACTATTCTTCTTCTCCTCCTTGTTGTATCGTGTGTTTATTTTGTTGTGTTTCCGAAGTCTGTCTTATTCTTTCGTGCACCTCGTTGAGGTGTCCGATGAATGTTCACTATATATATATATATATATATATATATATATATAACATATAACAAATAAATAAAAAATATATATATATATATATATATATATATATATATATATATATATATATATATATATATATATATATACAACAACGGGCATGGAGGCGGGAGGCCGATGGCGTGGGTATATTACTGCGAAGAAAAACCCTAGGTGAAAACAGCAACAACGGACGATTTATTCTTCGACGTTTCGGCCGGAGTCCGGCCTTCGTCAGGAAGAACTTTTACAGATGAACGCGGGTGATATTTATACAATGCTACGGTCGAGTCCAAGTTTCAAAAACGGCGGGATGACGGTTGGAGTTTCCAAAGAAGCGTAGGAAGAGTTCCAGATGGGCAAACGTTTATACAATGCTACGGTCGGGTCCAAATTTCGGTGGGATGACGGTTGGAGCTTTCGTGAGAGGGAAGCGTAGGGCAGTTCGTATCCGGGTGAAGAAGCTTGACGGTCGGGGCCAAGTTTCAAGGACGGTCGGATGACGGTTGTAGCTTCTTGAGAGGGGCCGCAGGGTGACTTTGTGTCCGGGCGGGCAGGGGTGACCTGGACGATAGCGTACAATAGACGAAAGTTACACGCGCAAACCAAAGTGCTGTCTCAAAAAAAAAAAAAAAAACGGCACGGTTATTTGTGTTGTTTCGTGGGGCATGCATGAGTCAGACCTGGAAGGGAACAATGTTAAACGTAGAAATAAAAGGAAAGAAAATGAATATCAAAACCTGGAAATAAAAGAGAAAAGTTGATGATCCAGTTCCGGCCACAAACACAGTACCACTGCTAACAATAAGGTCTGGGACCTGAGAAAATGTCCCCTCATCGCTGTTGCTATTCGTCTGTTAGCATTTTAATCGATGCCAGAGTACCGAGGCTTTCATTTATTCCTTGTTTAATTGCGTTGAATCGGTAAATTAGGTAGGATTCACGCTGTTCACGTTCGCGATTTGATTTAAATCCAGATTCTAGGAGCGTCACTGACAATTTATCAAACCAGTGTTTCGGGAGAGCGAGATGTTTGGATAGAGGCAGTGTCGGAAGATTTATGGCGTGAGATTTGTGATTATTAAAGCGCAGTCTAAATGCCGTTCTAGTCTGCCCTATGTATTGCATTTTACATACCGTACACTCGAATAAGTACACGACATTCGACGAGGCACATGTTAAGTGCTCTTTAATTTTGATCGAGAACTGCGAGTGCGTGCTGCTGGCCGTCGTTTGTGTGCTGCATCTGCTTACAGATCAGACATCCTGGGTGCATGCAAGGCCTACATTCGTTAGGTGGTGGCCAGTAAATTCTCGAATAAATTCATCGCCACCACCTAACGTGCTCGAAAAACGAATCCGAAAGAAGATGAGTCGGGAGGGCGCAAGCTTTCTCCTTCTTCCTGGAGAAGGAGGAAAACGTCTCGTTCCTCCTTTCTTCCCTGTCCGCTTGGGGGCGCGTTAGTAGAAAAGAGGAAAATGCGCCGTTGCTACCTTTTTCCACCATTTTTTCTTAAAGTGTACATCGGTGAAACTAAATCTTTTCCCGAACGCATGCGCCAGCACCAGAACGATGTGCGCAATTTGGATCGCGAGCGTAGCGCCGTCGCGGGACATTGCGAGGTATTTGATTATCGGATCGACTTCGGGAACACGCACGTGATGGACACGGAGCCACATATTCGAAAACGTCTGTTCTTGGAGTTGTGGCATATCAGAACACACGGGGGAACCTTAACAGGTCCCTCGGGGTCTTACCATCTATTTACGTCCATGGCCTGCGTCACGTTCCCACAAAACATCAACTCGGTAGAAGAAGGAGAGGTCGAAGCTCGCGCTGTCCCATTCCGCTTTAGTCACCCCTGAAGAAGGAGTCAAGTCGACCACGAAACTTGATTTAGTGGTTCTCAATGACGCTGAGCAAGTTTCTAATTGCAATAATGTGTCCATTTTCATAATACAAAACGTTCATTACCAAATTTTAGTTAATTATCCGACTGATCGTTACGACCAGCCCCCTATACTCTGTCCCCATGGCCGTATAACTCACCTGCACAAACCCTATAATTGTAACTTTCACGGCTTTTTTTAAACAAATATGCTTAGTTAAAAAAACAGCGTGTATATTGAGCACTGCCGTAGGAGTATCACTGAGATCTCTCTCACAAAGCTGCAGTCTGTGAACTACATGTGACTATGTTCAGCATTTAAACTTTGGTCTTCTAGTTTTTCTCCTATTGTAACGACTGACCCGAAGCAGGTTTCCTAACTTGATTTCCATTCTTCTACAATTTCTGCATCTCTGCCCGAATTCTGTTGTTGTCGCCAAACACATAACTTGTTGAAGACTTCGTTGTTCTGTTCGTTTTTTTTTTATTTTCCTACCTATCAGGGTTACTATGAATATCATGCACCAGCTCGCCTGCGTATTTTACCTTTTCTTCGCAAGTTGTTGTTGTATTTGTCTTAACTTAATCACATACATTTATTATGGTAGATTGCACTAGCATTGTGCTTTTACAATTCCTTCTAGAAAAGGGTGAGCAGCAGTACTTTTTACTATTAGTATGCCAAATATACGGAATGTATTCGATTTGGTAGAAAACGTCCCTGTTAAGACACCCCTATTTATTTTGTCATGTGTAAAACTAAAAGGCGAGATTGTACCACTTACTATACAGCAAAGAGCCACAAAGTTCGAACACACTTTAAATAAATCATAAACGACAGTTTCGCGTTCTGCGACTCTTTAGCGTCCGACATGGTTCTGCTAGACGGAGTATTTATTTTATGGACATTTCAAAGAAAAAGCTCGCCTCAGTCAAAAGTTCCCAGCGAAAAATATACATATAATACTACCACTAAGTAGGTGGGCCTTTTTTAAACTGGAGTTTCAAAATGCCATTGAGAGCCACTGGCACGTTTGAGTTAGCTGAAACAAAATGTATGAAAAAAAGCCTTCTCACTTCGCTCTGGTAAACCTGTTTGTCTCATCTATTCCCCAGTGGGCTGCAACAGCGTTTTTATACTCATGTGTGAGATGGGCTAAACTGCATGTAGGTTTATAGGATATTTATTGTTTTCAGTATTAACTTTTGACTGAGGCAAGCTTTTTTATTTTAAAATTTTTATAAACGACGTTTACCACCTAGTTGAACCCATGTCGTACGTTACATTGTCACAGCATGTAAAACTGATTTTAGCAGTTCATTTGCACAGAGTTTAATCCCTTTGGCCCTCGCGGTAGTTTACTGCGGATAATTAACAGGAGCAGATACGATCCCTTTGTTCTTTCCAGCCCTAGTAGCATACTTCGTCCTGGGAATGTCTTTAGGATGTCCTAACGTCCCACGAATGTATGTGGACATTCAGAGGCGCAGTTGTGCTGCTTGGGAAATTAGAAGAGCCAAACACATAGTTAGTTTTCGTCCACTCCATTATTTATTGCCCTACTACAGATACAAAGACGGGCACAGTGTCCGGCTGTCCATGAGTTGCAACCCACTAGTCATTGCTAGTCATTTCCTGGTTTTGTATATTTTTTATATTTGTGATACTAGATCTAGGTTATATCACAAAGTGCGTTTATTTCGCATCTGATTTGTGCAACACTCAGTCATTTCATTTAACCCCAATGAAGCGTCACTATTCCAACCAGTGTTCCGAGGATTCACTGTTATTTGCCGGGCAGACACTGATTTTGTATGCACTTTTTGTGATAATTTTATTGACTGTCGCGATCTGGAACCCTGGAAGTTTTGTTTAAAGCGCCTTTATTGCGATTAATGGTTTCATCCTACAATCTTTTTTAAGATGTCAACTGATCTATTGATTATATGCCATTCTGTTTGGGATATCCATATTAAAACATCGTCATTTACATTCAGAACTAGTTCTGTCCTCATCTATCATAAAACCTACCCTTCAAGCGTGTCCTATTACACCCTTAAAAGGCCATAGTACACTTTAAAAAGGGTGTATTCGTACATCTTTTGCTCTATAAGACACCTCAAAACTTCAGTACAGCGCACTGCCGTCGAACTGATGGTACCAACTTTCAAGAGAGACTTAATAGGAGTTTAGTACAACTTATTACAAAACAGAGCCCTTTTTGCCTTCTTTATGGCCGCCATCCCGAGATGCCCTCAGCCCTTTACCAGTCGCCGACAGGAAGTTACGGCACTCTAGATAACTACAGAGACGAACTGTTTCAGCGACTCTCATCCACCCATGAGTCTGCACGCCTGATGCTGGCTGACTCTGCCGAAACAAGGAAACACCTATTCGACAGGGACGCCGCATCTTCGACGTTCGCCGTGGGTGACGTCGTGTGTATCAATAACTTGGCCGGCGTCCGTGGGCTCGCCAGAAAGTTGCATCCTAAATGGCGCGGTCCGCTTCGGGTCGTAGAAAAACTGTCGGAGGTCACCTTCCGAGTAAAAGACAATCGAACAGGGAGCAAAAAACAGTTCATGCTAATCGCCTTAAGCGATATGGTGCCGGAGGCGGTGACCGGGAGTAACATTGGGCCTTTTCGGGGACTGGGCATGCCGAATGATGTTTGGACTCCTATTGCCATGCCTGCCGTTCCAAAGCCCCCTGACCCGTGTTCAGCGAATGAAAACAGGGTGGATTTTGACGATGAGAGATCAAACGATTTCATCAAACTGGCACTCTTGGAGGAGTTGCCTCACAACTCGGCTGCTGCTCCTCTTAGACCAATCGAACCCGCGGGGGGACACCGCTATGCATTGAGAAAATATGGACCAGTTGATCGACCTTAATGGACACACGTCATGAGGAACCTGCAGGCACCACCGGGTGGTCTGTGGTCTGCGGGAACTTTCTTAGTGTGCTCCTTATTGTTCTGGGTTCAATGTGCTGGCCCATTGTGTTCACTGTTCTTAGCGACCACATGACGGTGTATTCTGTGCACTTTACCTAGTGTTTCGATAGGTATCCCATAGTGAGTTCATTTCGGTCTTAAAACTAAGTGTCTTTATGAACCTGAACACAAACAGGTAAATTTTGTGTAAGAGAAAATTACTTTTTTGTGTGTGGGCGAGTGTGTACGGAGTGTATTCCTGACTCATTCGGTGCTGTGCGTGCGGGCAGGTGGGTGTGTGTGTATGTCCCACCGTTGCGTTCGCGCCAGATTACGAAGAATCCGCCTCGCGGTCAAGGGCAAAAAAAAACGAAAAAGAGGAGGGACAGCAAGAGGGGTTAGACTGCAAGCCTTCGGACGAGGAAAGTGTTTTGTAGCTGTCTGTGTCGCGCACTCAAGCCGAGTTGAGATAAAACCACATGTGCCGGAACTAGTGCTGGGTACTGTCTCTCCTCGACGTCGGACCCCGACGACGGTGTGTGTTTAGCTCCTAACCAGAGTCTTCACAAGATTGCTAATGTGCGTGTTACTGACCACAAAACAAATAATTGGGGTTTTCTTGGCCCTAGTGTGAAATCTCAGTATTTTCTTTCTGTTGTCTTTGATACGTAATTTAGCTATTCAATAAGTTATTTCGTGCCGTTATCAAGACACTCGTAAAATTTGGGGCCGTCGTCTCGAATATAGGTGGTATTCACTGAGCCTGCAGGTTCGATTTTGCCAGGGAGCGCCACCGTCGATCCGCCATCTTCGAGGTCGCGATTTGACGTTTGACTGGCTTGTGTATGCGCTCGTCCGTTGGTAGTGTGTGCTAATTTCATATCGTGGAAGCAGCTTCGTTGAACAGAAAAGAGAAAACAGTTTATCTCGGGGGCGGGCCGTTTTAATTCCTTTGTTGCCGCCGAGTACCGTGTGTAAAGGCTGAACCGCATGTAAGCAATTTAGCGAGCGACGAGACGAGACGAGCGACGGCGACGAGACAAGCGATGACGACCCGCTTCGCTGTCGCTCGGTCACTCGCGCGACGAGGCAAACCGCATGAAAGCGACGGGAGCAAGCGACCAAGGCTATGAGCGACGATTTCTAGAAATCTAAAAACCGAACGACGCGACGAGCGACCGTGAGAAATCTCCGTCGCTCGTCGCCGACTCCCGTCGCTGTCGCTTCGCTAAATCGCTTACATGCGGTTCACCCTTCACTGTCGCTCGTCGCGTAGCTCGGTTTCAGTATTTTTAGAAAACTTAGCGCTCATCGCCTTGGTCGTTTGCTTCCGTCGCTTTCATGCGGTTTGCCTCGTCGCGCGAGTGACCGAGCGACAGCGAAGCGGGTCGCCGTCGCTTGTCTCGTCGCTCGCCAAATCGCTTGCATGCGGTTTTTAAGTCGTTCGGGATAATGAAAAATGCGGCGCATTTTTCATTAGCTGCGCACTCGGTGAGCCGCACGGTATGTTTCTGCACAGGAACGAACACCGAAGGCACGACGTACGACACGGAGGCGATGGAGCAACACGGTTACACGGCCGTAGTGCAGAAAATCCGCTAGAAAAAAAAAACAATAAGAAAACTAGCAAAACAAAACAAAGAGTAATCACACCGTGCTACAAAAGCCCCAAAGTAGAAAAATCACAGTTCTTGCAAAAGAGCTACCGCCGTGGGCACGGCGCGCGACACGGAGCGCTGCATGGAGCCGATGGAGCAACGCGGCCGCGGTGGAAAAGTCCGATAGCGACAAAAACGAACTAAAACACACACAACAAATATTCCTACGGCGCTTCAAAAGCACCAAAGTCTAAGAATAACCCCTAGTTTCGGCCAAAAAGACCCTTTAAAGTTGTAAAATGCTGCTAACCCACGCTGAAAGGTCCGGCCAGACGGCACCTGACACCTACGTGGGATAGAAGGAGACCTCGAAGATGGCGACCGTGGTGGCCGATGCCAGCGCACCTAGCGAGTGACGTCAAGTGAATGTCACCTACAGCGCTGTGCGTCGAACTGAAGGTGTGAGGCGACACCCTTTTTTAGAGTTTAATCGCCTTTAAGAGGTGAAGGTGTTCAAATTAAGTGTGCATGCAACAGCAAAGAGGTTTGGGTAACTGTTTCATTTTATATAGAGCTAAACCAGCACCCCCCCCCTCCCCCTTGGAGGTGCTGCTGACTCCAAAAGAGAGTAAATGCAGTCCTTTCTAGCTTGTCGTCTTACATTTAAAGGGGGTTTATGTTTCCCCTTAATGGAGGTAAAACCGGACCTTCAAAATATGCACTTCTCGTCCCAAAACGAACTAAAGTTTCCCCCAACAGGAGACAATGTTGCGCCCTAAAGTGGTGTGTAAGTTTACATACTTGTTGCAGAAAATACCGCTATCTCCAAAAGGAGTTGCCCTGGGTACATGTCGGTTACCCCCATAAGAAGGGTAGTACAGTTTTTTTTTTTTTTAAGAGTGTAGTGAGTTAGGAAGCATAGGTGATATGGTTTTGCTTTGTCCCGACCTGTTTTACAGTTTTGGTGGACGGAGAAGCGCTTCCCGCGACTGCAGATAAAGCTTCAGAAAACTGGCAACCGTGATTTCAAGCGCCAAGGTGGCTGGAGTATCGTTACTCAGGAGCGTAGCTCATTTAGTGGCTCTTTATATTTAACCGAAGTTTTATGTTCGGTTTCTTACTCGACAGGGCCAAGCCTGCTCGGGTGGTCTTTTTTCAATTAAAAGTGACATATACTGCAAAGTCGCACAACAGGCCTCAACGTGAACCTCACATCGTCTCGGACCCCACAGCGAGCAAGATGACATTTATTTCTTTAAACCCCTTGCTGGTGTACGCCGTCCCCACCATGAATAGTACGCACATTGCGAATTCGTTAGAAATATTTAGGTGTACATCCTTGGTTCCACTAATATCCTGTATTCGATTTCTACGCAGAGAGAGAAACGGATGTCAGTTTGTTTCATCCTGGGGAGCCTGTTTCAATTTACGCGTATACCGAGCCGCGAGCCCTGTTGCGTACATCTGCTCCTTGCGCATTTCGTCCGTTCGTTTATCCCCGAAATGGCGCTCCCGACCTGACCCAATACCGACGTGCTTTTCGTTGCGTCCTCATTATAAGTTCCCTGCGCCTTCTCTAAGCTTCCCATCAATAATCCTGCCCCTCCTTGCGTTCCGATGTGATTAAGACGCATTTTTGAGTATTGCTCGCCACACACGAAACTTGAAGTGCCGTCATCCGGTCATAACTAATGGAGAAAAGGGAAAGTGGAAGAATAGCTTCTGCTCTGTTAACGATGCGCTTCTGTCTGCCAGACAGAGGGGCGGACTGACGATACTTGCAAGTCGTGTGGGTTTATTTGATCGCACATTGTATTTCCGGTACGTTTTACTTTGAGACATGTTTGAGGCTTTGCCAATAGATTTATTGATAAACTTGAGCAAGCATTTATATCTAGATGATGCCACATTTGAGAATAACATAAAGAAAAGTTTAATAGCAAAGCTTAACAACGTTACGTCCTAACAACTCACTAATATTAATTAAAGGTATCAATGTAGTAAAAAAGTTACGTTACAAAACGCTATAAGCTCAACGTGAATAAAAATTTAACTTTAAAGAAACATAGTGATATGCTGTAAAATGTTTCACCTAAATTGCTCAGAATATGATATTTTCATTGCCAATTGAAGCTACGGATCTGCTTAAGCTTGTATAGGCTTGAAGCGATATGAACATTTATATATATAAAGTAGACACAAATTATATAAATTAAATAGGCAATTATGTGAATATTATAATTTAAAAAGAACTGTTGATACAAAATCACCATATAAAATAAAATGTCTAAGTTGCGAGGTTTGTGGAAAATGTATTTGCACAATATAGAGTTTCCACAGTTGTAGATATTGTGGATATTTGCACTGTGGTCTACTTTATTTTCAAACTACTTTATTTTTAAATTTATTGTAATTGTCTAAAGACGCGTTGAGGCAGCGACGCATCTGCTCTCGTGATAACTGTCCCTCAGTTTTGTTTCCTTTTATTCAGTTTATCTCATCATTATAATAGTGGCGCAGGCTATTGCCATCTTAAATTCTATTGTGTCCTTCTACCCATCATTGGCCTTTCTGGAGGCTCGTGCACGCCCGTTTCAGTGGTGCGGCATATCGGTAAGACTAGAGAAGGTAAACGCTTGGGGATGTAATGTGGAGCGTGTGTAAAGAGTCTATAACAAGCCGTCAATCTGCTCAAACAATTACAAAAGTCCAAAAAGCAGTTCCGCTCTGATGCAATTTTCATTATCTTCTCGGAAAGGTTCATAAGTAGACATCATATGATTTCTTCTCCTCAATTACTGGGGAGGGGCATTGTAATATACAAAAAAGGCCCAGGAAACATGCGTGCGTAATCTTCTCTGAACAGACTCAAATTGTGTTTTATCGGCCACTTTCCATAAAAACCTCCTACGCTCGACCATTACTTCTAGGTTACAGTCATATAGAGCATAAAGGTCTGCAGGGGCCATTATTAAAACGCATACTGCCGATGGGGCTTGCACTTGCAATCACACGACTGTCATCCCGAACCAACCAAGCTGAGCAGACCTTTTAAAAATAAGATATATGAGCAGCTCGCCATGCTATATGCGCCTCTCCTTCGTCACTGTGCTTTGGCAGCAGCTTATATTGTTAGAATCTTTCATAGGTGAATAAAAGTTTAACAACGGGTGATGATTTTTCGTAATTGAAAATGTAAACGTAACGACAACTTTTTTTTTTAAATGAAGCTTTGAAGTTGCTTAAAACATTAAAGAATTCTAGGTAGAGGTTCATGAATTTAATATATTTGTATTTTATTAGCGGGATACGTTCAACAAATAAAAAACAATACTTTTAAATGAATGAATGATATCCTCTTCACCAGACTTAAAAACAAACATAAATTTGGCTTCCTATATAATCAGCTATTGTCAAAAGCACCGATAATATAACTTGGATATATTTTATAAAATAGAGTTTCTTTGTACTCACGAGTGCTCTTATTATTTTGTTTCCTGTCAAAAGAAACCTTTAGTGTACTAAACAAATTCAAAATTAGTCCCTCCGGGACGAGGCTGTCTGTGCTTACTAATTCTGATACTATGGAGACGATCGAACATTTGTGGCTGTAGTCGAAATTTTGACCTGCGGAGAAACTTATGAGTTGATTTGTTGATTTCAAGCGTACTAGTTTTATCAAACGCGATGAACGAATCTATTTTTAGCCCTTACAACAAGCCAACGCCCTTCATTAAAAGCGTAAAATGATTTCAAACGAAAGCCATAAACACCAAATATTGGCAGCGACAAATTTGCTAAAGTTCTGTAATGCATGAAGTGCAGTATTTAAGGTACGATAGCTTTATATTCTTAGAAGACATTTAACCTTAGTTTAAGGGGGAAAAAGACCACTATTTGGAATATTTTCCGAGGCACATTCCTGGTGCGTAAGCCACGTGGTTTCAATTTAGCCGCTAAAGATAGGAGGGAATCTAAATTGGTCTATAGGTCGCATAACAAAAACTGTCCTCATAGAATAAGTGGAGAATTTTTGTTATGTCACATGTTGTCAGGTAACGTGACGTCTTTTTCCACGTATAATTTAGAGAGAAAACTGATGGTCCCGTGATATCAAATTTACAGCCAGATTTAGTCATGCGACGCACATTTCTTTTCTTGAAATTGAGCTTCGAATTTAAATTGGTGTATTTCTCGTGATGTCAGGTCAAGTCACATCATATTTACAGGGAAAGTGTAATGGTGTACGAGTCACGCAACATTAACTTACGTTATGTCCAGTGTGCGGATAAATTAAGGGTCTAGACTGAATCGGTGTACTGGACACATGACCTCAAATCACGTCATATAAATTTCCCCTCCGACATTTGCGGGAATTCATGATTAGTGTATACATAACTGGACGTCGGGTCACACGACATAGATTGACATAACGCGAACTAAACAAAGATTAAAATTTTCCATAAAATGGGATGCACGGAAGTTTGGATGGACAGACAACATTTTGGTATTGGCGGTTCCGTAAAGAGGCACATCATGGTTGTAAATGTATTTCTTTGATCGTCTGTCTGTTCATTTCTCAACTAAATATATCTGAGGCTTTAAAGCGACTTGGCCTAACATCACGTGAGTATGACACCAATTCAGTTTCCCCGCTAAATATACCCGAACAATTGCATTTTTTTCAATTATTCACAATTATTAGCTAAATTTAAGGGGGACATTTAAGGAGAATACATTTTACGCAAATTAGTTTTCCCCGCTTAATTAGGGGAGAAATTACAAACAATAGTTTTTTCTTCACTCCATGAACCGACTGCCTAATGTCTTTTGACACGCGTAAATGATCGCTCCATAAATACTGCATTAATGCAATCTATGGGTATGGAAAATGCAGCTCGTATTTTATTTTCCGGTTTTCCACGATAATTAAGATACCACCCGCAGGATTACTAATTTTTTGTAAGTTTTCCTTCAGGGAACCAACCAATCATGTAGACCAGTGTTGCTAAGCAGTTAGTAAAATAATAATTAAAAGAAAACTTAATTTAGCTCGCATAGATATGCCTCAGAATGTATACCGCCTCCCTCCATTTGAGGAAGCAAGATTTAGGCAATTTGTCGCTCCGTTCACCGCCTTTAGTGCGGACGTATTAACAGCTTTTTTCTTAAACACGTTTTACATAAGGTGGGCGCCCTGCCTGAAAGGCAAGAATAAATTTTCTTAATATCGCGAAATTGTGAATACAACATGCTATGCGAACCGTACTAACATAATATTTTAACCAGCGATTTGACGGGCTGTCTATTGTGATGAACGATTTTGTTTTATTGCAGTGATGTGCGTCCTCACGCCATAATATTTCGTTCGCACTTTACAATAATGCCCAATCAAACGACCTGCCAGATAACAGCCACGAGCTCATACAACACGACTTTTAACTACTTCGAAGCGTCCATGGTGAGTGCACATTGGTAGATCGCTGGGAGGATAATTACTCATGATCACAGCAGAAAATTTTTCGAGGCTACGGGGAAAATATTTAATCTCAAGGTAAGACATTTTACTTTCGTGCAACCTTCCCAAAATTATACTTTCTAATCCACTATTATTGATAAAACCTTCACTGATTTCACAAAGTTTATCAAAAACATCATTAATTCCCGTAAACGACATTTAATTTGGCCCCACCTTCCCAGTAAATTCTTACATTATTTGTTTATTTAAAGTGTAGTGATCCTGTTGCGAAATAACTGTATGTTTCAATGAGGTAAGTACAGATTAAATATATATATTTCAGGCCAGAATTGTACGCATGTGTATTTTTTCCTGTTTGTCACAGACTTAACAAGAGTCGATACAGTCAAGATTAGTATAACGACACTATGTTCTTTGTTTTGTTTTGGTATGTTGTTTCTTAATCAACGGGCCGAAGGTTGCACGCAGCATGGTTCACGTCATGTTTATAGAGCGGACATGAACGGATACAATAACCGACAGGGTCGAAATTCGAAAAAAAATATTTGGAATTAAGTTTTCAATTGATGGGTGTATTGACAAAGTTGTTGCAACATTCAATGAAATCATTCTTCGACGCTAAATCAGTTCATACATTTTGCGCACAAACGCCGAACGGGCACCAGACGCCAGTAATTTGAAAATAAACGCCGAGAGGAATGAGCGAATTATTCTTTTCGGAACAGAACGCTGAAAAAGCGCCAGATGGTCTTCCCACAACAACTATACGCCGTGTAAGAAGAACTTCTGGTAGACTTTTTGCGTCCAGCTTCCACAACATCATTGCCTCCTCAAAACAGCTACTTCGTTAGGTGCAAGGTATCCCAACCTGTTTCTTTGGCAAGTTTTGACTACGTCACAACCAGCACAAGACGGATACTTCAATGTAGCCAGAACATGCGGTGCTCTTTCTGGGTCTAGTTTTGACTACATTGTTACCAACACAAAGCCGCTACGTTATTGTGTGCAATACATCCGCGGATCAATCCAAGTACACTTTAGAAATTAGGCAACAGATACGGGTAAGCCAACCGCTGACGTTTGTAGAATTCGTTCTCGTCGAGCAGATGGTTTAGATTGTCTGACTCACTAATTGTGTCAGCTTTTAAAGCGTAAATGGCAGTGAACAAGTAAACACACGTAAAACACAATATGTTAAACTCTTACCCCACCAGAAAAGGAAACACATATGTCATAATCAAACGACGCCTTCCTTGCATGTCTCCTAACAACAAAACCTTGGTGCCTCAGATCGGAATAATTTGAATACCATAAGAAAGTCTTCAGTAACTCCCTTAATGCTTCGTTTAGGGTTTTATCACTTGTCAATTTTAAATAGCCTTGTGGGTTGCTGCCTAAAACATTTGGCTAAATATTTCCTCTTGTCTATTAAGCCATTTAGCTCAGTGGAAACAAAAAGCGAACAATATAAATGTGCCAAATATAATTTTTATCGCTGAGGATTGACTTCCTCACATATCGCAGGTTGAAACTCTAAGCTACGTGTTAGAAGAATTGCCCAACTACTGGAACCAGTCTTTTTATGTTTCCTTCACGATGAGAGCGCTACGGTTCTATCCGGCCGCCCCATCCACAGCCGCCGGCTACAATTTTGGCAAGCCGTGCACATCTGCTCACTACAGCGACATGTTGTCGGTAAGCACCGCTATCAAACATTTATCCCTCAACAGGCAATATTGAGCCTTTCGTTTATACATGGTCGTTAGAAAACTCAGTTTTACACATTCGTGAAATGTAAACATGGAATAAAGGCATTGCTCGTATTAGGACATCAGTCATTCCCCATATAGCACAGGGCTCTGGGCCAAAAGGTGGCAATCGTCTTAGACGTTTTGGTTCTTGAAAAGTCCGGAAGAACTAAAGTGAAGCCAAACGTGACCTTATTTGGCAAAGATAGAAAATTTTGCCCTAATTCGCTATAGAAGTACCAAAGTTAGGCTTCACTCTTTGGTAGTTACGATTTTATTGTCCTCTTTTGGCCAAAATCGCCTAACGTGTGCCAGAGGTAGGCTTACTGCCTGGTAGTTAGGCTCTCATCTGACACCTGTGTGGCCAAGTTGCAAACAATTGCCAAATTTAGGCTTCGCCACCTGACAGCTTGGCTTTCATCTGAGAGCCATGAGCCAAGGTCGCCAAACATGTGCCAAAGCAAGGTTTTTTGACCCCGGATAGAACGAGATCCTTCAGACTATGGCTAAAGAAGTACATTCTGATTGTCAAAATTAATACTTTTTTAATTCTGGCTACAGTTGAAATTTCGGACTCTGACGAGGGTAGTACGCCCAAAATGAGGCACACAATTTTTTTGCTGGTTTAAGGTCGTATATAGGGCGAGTCGTGGACCGAGGTACGGCAGGTCTACGTCCATTGCCATATTTTGAACGGTCCGAACACTTTCGGAACAGCTTGACCAGGCATCGGCCGGACAAAAACATACGGTCGACAGGTCACAGGTCGTCATATAGTCATACACGGTAGTGTTGCCTGGGCGCGGATACCTTTATAAAGACGGAATGACTAAACTGTTTATAAACAATTTTTACTGCGTTTGTTGTGAAGAGATGAAGTACCAATCGATGTTCAAATTTATAGCTATTATCACTTTCGTAACAAGCCAGTTTCCTACATCGCTAAAATTTGTTTGACGCGCTCATAAACGCTGTGACAAATATCGTATTACTTTGCCAGCTTTTTCATACTTGGCCAAACTTAGCTTACAGACCATGCACTGTTAAGTGTACCTCCAGACCCTCGTGACAGTCGTTTGTGCACAATATATTGTAACTTTTCTGTTATGCCTCTTCAGCTATGCAGTGGAAACGAAG
Source organism: Ixodes ricinus (assembly GCA_037355805.1). NCBI lineage: Eukaryota > Metazoa > Arthropoda > Arachnida > Ixodida > Ixodidae > Ixodes > Ixodes ricinus. The sequence continues at coordinate 76,432 of JAZHYW010028250.1, read as the reverse complement.
ACTTCAAGGGTTCCTACGACCAGAGTATGATGACAAATCGTGCGGTGCTTCCGCTAAACAAATCGGTCATCGTCTACGATACCCCCAGACCATTATGAGAAAGGTGAACACTTTTATTTATTTATTTATTTCAAATACCCTCAAGGTAAATACATTGAAGAGGGGAGTGAGCTATAAATATTTACAATGTGCACATATTGGTAAGAACATTCTTAAACAGGACAATATCAGTGATGTTGGCAGTCGAGGCGGGAAGGCGGTTCCAATCCAAGGACGTTTGAGGCATGAAAGAATATTGAAATAGCGATGTTTTGAAATTTGGAATGCCGACCTTATGACTATGATCAATGCGAGCGGAGATGTAGGATGGTGGGTTAATTAGTTTTTGACGAAGGACAGCATTTTGGTGGAATATTTTATGAAAAAGACACAAACGAAATATTTTACGGCGATGAATAAGGGATGGTAAACCTAACGTGTTTTTCATTGTAGTGACGCTGGCTGTGCGGTGATAGTTTGACAGAATGAAACGGGCTGAGCGGTTTTGAATGGATTCAAGCATGGTAATTAGTGACGAGTGAGCAGGGTCCCATACAGCTGCAGCGTATTCCAATTTTGGACGAATTAGAGTTTTGTACATGGTTAGTTTTAATGAAGACGGAGCGAGAAAGAAATTTCTTTTCAAGTACCCTAACATGCGGTTAGCACTGTTAACTACGTATTCGACATGTATCTTCCAAGAAAGGTTAGACGTTATATGAACTCCAAGATATTTATAAACAGACACTGTAGCGAGAGGTTTACTGTTAAGATGGTAGGTATGACACACATTTTGAGAACGTGATATTCTCATTGATTTGCATTTGTCAGTGTTTAGTTCCATTAACCACTGGTTACACCATAGTGTTATCAGATTAAGGTCAGATTGTAAAAGGAAAGTGTCAGATATGTCAGTAATTTTCCGATAGATTACGCAATCGTCAGCAAAGAGGCAGATGGAAGAGGAGATATTTAGTACCAAGTCATTAATGTAAATAAGAAAGAGCAGCGGGCCAAGTACGGAGCCCTGTGGGACACCCGAGTTAACTGGAACAGAGCTAGAATTGGTATTATTAGCAGTAACAAATTGTAGACGGTTAGTCAAAAATGCATGAATCCAATTTAGTATGCACGAATCGATGTTAAGTGATTGTAATTTATGAAGTAGAAGTTTATGGGAAACTTTGTCAAAGGCTTTGGAGAAATCTAAAAAAACACAATCAACTTCGTAATGATCATCGAGATAGTGATGAAGATCGTAGGTGAATGATGTTAGTTGCGTCTCGCATGAAAAATGTTTCCTGAAGCCATGCTGCGAGTTTGTGAAAAAGTCATTAGATTCAAGAAAGTTAATCAACTGCGAGTAGATTATGTGTTCGAGAATTTTACATGGCACACTTGTTAAAGAAATTGGTCGATAATTGAATGGGCTATGCTTTTCACCAGATTTATGTATAGGAACCACCTTCCCAACTACCCAATCGCTTGGGACTGTACCCTGGTTAAGAGATTGCATATAAATATTTGAGAGAATTATGGAACAATACATGTTACAATTTCTTAAGAACTTTGTGTTAATTCCATCAATTCCGGCACCGGATGAAAGTTTCATATTATTAATAACGCCAGCCACACCAATTGCGTCTATGGTTACAGGGTCCATTGGCAAAAAGGTATGGACGGGCAATGCTGGCAATTGATTAACATTGGTGGCCGTGAAGGACACACTAAAAGCATCGTTTAATACAGTAGCACTTTCGAAAACTGGTATATCTACGCCATCAAAAGAACGCAGAACAATGCTAGACTGAATGTTAGGATTGACGATACTCCAGAATTGTTTGGGATTATTCGCTAACATGGTAGGCAAGGTATAATTAAAAAAATGTGTCTTAGTTTCGCTAATAGTTGCTGTGTACTCATTATTTGCATTATGGTACGCTGTCCAGCGTGCCTCAGAGGACAGTCGCTTGGCAGCGCGAAACAGTCTTTTCTTCCTGTTTCGTAGCCGCCTGAGGTTAGCGTTAAACCAAGGTGCGTTAGTATTGCATCGAATTTTCCTAGATGGTATGTATGTTTCAGTCAACATTGTAACACAGTTTTTGAACAGAATCCAATTAGACTCCACGGAGCGCTCTATAAAACCGGGCAAATAATCGTCAAGGAATTTGGACAGGGCCAAGTTAATTGAAGAAAAGTTAGCTCTGCTGTAATCACGAATATGTTTCACGCCAGCTTTCGGAGCTACCAGTGGAATATTTAGTGCAAAGTGGAGAACAGAATGGTCGCTTAGACCTGGTAGGTACGTTATAGGTGATATAACGCTCGGGTGTGTAGTTAGCACCAAATCGAGTATATTTGATGATAGGGTTGTGACCCTGGTAGGTTCTGTGACTAGTTGGGAAAGGTTAAAGTCAGAACAAAGGTCGATAAATTCGTTAGTCTCGGATGAGAAAGGACTAGAGACAGGATCAGCGGTAGACCAAGAAATGTTGGGGTAATTGAAGTCACCCATCAATATGATTGGCACCCCGGGATACTGTACAACAATTTGGTTAATAGAATCATGTAACAGACTCACAAAAGAAGAATTGCTAGTTGGAGGTCGATAGCATACACCTATAATAGTTTGCTTGTGCTTAAAACTAACGCAGACCCAAACAATCTCGAGTTCACTGGCTACCATGACAGAACGAGAAATTAATGAATCAGCAACCGCCAGCAAAACACCACCACCACTCCTGTCCCGTCTATCGCAGCGGAATGTGTTGAACCGTTTCTGACAATGAAATAACTCACTATCAGTCACTTTGCTAGATAACCACGACTCAGTGAGTGCAATGACGTCTGCATCGCATGAATCGGCAACTGAGCACAGTTCGTCACGTTTACGGATTAGGCTGCGAATGTTAGTAAACAAAACGGAAACATTTTTGAAAGTCATACGCGTATCACTGCCCCTCACTGGTTGTTAAGAAGGCATGAGGAAGGGAACTTAACATAGCGCTTATTCCTCCTCTGAGACGCCAGCCAGGAATTTCGATTAAGCACATGTCCGTCCAGCTCTGTTCATGGTGAGAGTAAACAGAACCTGAGTCCACGTATTATGACCCCACGCGCGGTTTCGACGTTACATTACAGCGGAGGTGCTTCTGTCAGCGAATGTGGTTTCTGGGAGGCGCATCGCCTGCACTCGGTATGGGCTATACGGCTTGCTTGTCAAACTGCGTTCTGACGCATCAACTGCTTGATTCAGAAACAAGGATACTTAGTCATGCTGCCAGCTGAATTCACCTAAAAATATCAGAAAAGGTTCCTTCCTCAATTTAGTTCTTTGTCTATTGTAAAACAACAACGCGAAACGAAGAGATCCGTACAGCACAGTATGCGGAGAAATATTTTATCTTAGACCGTTTGTAATTTTAAGGGCTCACATGGCGAGTGATTTTGCTTGTCCAGGTTATAGTCCTCGACAGTTAAGGCAGGGCGTCGAGAGTACCGGTCCTCTTATAATTGCTCCATAAATCCCCTAAATGAACAACATTGTCTTTTTTGCAAAATAAAGACGGAGGAAAAATACAAGGATGGAAACAGGACAGACACGGACAACTCTTGACCGTGGCAGTTATGTTACCGTGCTAGGTCCTTTTCCCCAGTCATGGGTTGAGCGAGATGCTCAATTTTCATCAGCTAGCTAAACCTTACAATTGCTTTAACATTGTCAGCAGCTATCTTCGCGGGTATGGCGTACTTTTTGACTACTCGTTTTTGAGTATTTTGTGTTGTGAAACAAAAAAAATATCAATGAAAACCGGTTTAACGGCATGAGACAAATAGTTCTTACGGGCGAAGGCATGTTGGCTGCCTTCTATTTGGCTACTCACTAACCAATACCCGTAATACCGATATTTTGAGGAATTTCGACGACTAAATATTGAAAAGTTCAGAATTATATCCGACATTAGTGTGAAACAAAACAAGAATGAATGCACTATGCTTCCGCTTTTCACGAAGCTGTTCCATACGAAGGAGGGATGTAATTCTGTTGTCGAAACATAGCACTGGGAAAAGAAAACAAAAATATATGAGTCACTTTTTTGAGTGAACCTATATTGGTATATGTTGTGCTTATCACAATCAAGGGCACATATGAAAATGACTCTAGCTTGACGAAATGCATTGTCTACACGATCGTTTTTCGTCGAGTGAAAACTATACAACTGTCCAACCACACACAAACGAAACGGTTTGTGATTACAGAACACTTGTTGTAACTGCCATTACATTAAAAAAAAACTTTTTGCTATCGTGGGTTGGTAGGTTTTGCAGCCGACCCAGTATACGTTTCCTGCGTGTCAGGCCCTAAATTCGGCAGAAATATTTATCCGCTACATTTAGCAGGCAATTTCAAATATGTGATATTCTAATAACGTCACAGTGACTCGTAAAGCTATGTCACATGACTTCAAAATGTTTCCGCGAAATGTCACGTGGCCTCATGGTACCATGTGACGTCATAGCCTAACGCAATGTGGTACATTCACGTGACGTCACAAAGTCACATGAACACCGACCGCTAAATTGAAACATGTCAGCTCAATTACGTGCAGCAGTGTGCAGTGTCGCGGCTTTCGGCGCCATTCATTCGAGGGACGAGATAAGGAACAATTAACAATTCTTAATGCGCAAACATTGACTGTCTGAGGAGCGAAACCGGCGTTGTCTGTCCAGCGAAAACGATACCGAAATTCCCATTGGCTGCGACGCGGTCATGTGCCTCCATTGAAACGGCGTTATCGTTGTTAAAGAGCCAGCCGCACAGCTGCCGGCGCATCGCCAAGACACGTCAATCATTTTAAAAGTGTTTTTTTACATCAAAGTGAATGAATGGCTTTGAAAGAAAATTTTTGTACATTTCGGTTAGGGTGGGAATCGAAGCTGGGCCTTCAGGGTGCGAGATGAGGACGTTTCACCGAATCTACTGTGGCTCCACGGTTCCGGCTCAATAATCCTATGGCTAATAATTGCTTGATGCTCTCGCATTGCCACACGTAAGCAGTCGTATGTGTCCCTCCATACTTTTTTTAATTTCAGATGTGTGTTATTACGAAGGATTATCCAGAATTCCATCTGGGAATCGCCTTGTACGACATCGACTTTGAGGACACTCAGAAACTCTGCACCAATAAGAAACACCTGAATTATACCTCTGGGTACTGGCGAGTGGAGCCTTCCTCGGCGTATATGAAGACTGTTCTGACCAATGTCAGCTTCCACACCAAGAATCAACCCTGCCCATAAAGAGACCTCTACCTTTGTCGTCCCCTCGACACATCTACATTCCTGCAGAATATTTTGCTCTCAGGACGTTTGACGTTAGCCCGAATACTTGTCTAATTAACTATTAAAATATGCACACTAGCTGACTTCCTGGCAACTTCGTCTTTAGAAGCGATATCTTGTGTGTCATTTTGACGGGACCGAAAAAAAAGGTTGTTTAACAGATAGGTAAAGAGCTGTAATCGGCACTTGACTAGGGGCCGCTGGCTGCTGCAGGTATCACGTCATCGAGGCACGTGCGGTGAACTGGCGAAATTAACATGATGTCCTTCAATGATGTGTCAGATTAGGATACCTACGTGTATTTTCTAATGGGTGAAGACATAGTTGCTTGCACTGAGTTGGTGTTACGTCTGAACACTCTTGTGTGTTACCTTTAGGTCGTCACAAAAAGCTGGCGATACCAACAAACAGGCCGACCAAAGAGTTTCTAAACGCGGTGAGCATCCATCGACGACAAATCGGTCTGCACGGCTAGACACCAGTCGAACATCAAACTGGTCGAACGAATGAACGAATGGGCTAACGGCTGTACGCTTTATAACGGGTGTTAGCTTCCGCCACCTCTCCTAGAAACTAAAACCCATGGTCGTGATTCCTCCAGGACAGTTCCTTTTCCGCCCAAGGTTGCCTTTGTGTTTCCTTAGCAGCGTATTTCGTGAAGCCTCATTCTTGTATATTTCACGTGCATTATTCATGCATTTCCTGAATATTATAAATAGTGTGCTTCGATTTCTCTATGAGAATGTATACCTATTGTGACTGAACTCAGTATACACTAAGAGCAGATATATTTCAACCGTACTCCAATGAAGGAAGGGTGCATATTATGAATGGGATTTTGTAGCATTTAGATTACTCTGACTTAGTCATACTGCATATAAAATACGCTAACTTATATTTATTACTAGGCTGTTTTTCGCTAAGGCGCTCTTGATGCAAGAGGGCGACAACTGAAACTTCCACCAAGCTTCTTACACACACGATCGAACGTTCGACGCAATCTTATTTTTTTCGTTGGAACGATGGGACAATTCCCAGCTCACGGCGAAGAGGCGTAGATATGGGGATTAACAAGCATTTGTGACGTGGCGCAAGTGACCTCGAAACGCGATGACGCATGTTTTCTTTCTACGAAGAAAACCTTTTTTGTTAGATGTTTACGCAGTTTTAAGTTACTATACTCAAAGAAGCGCTTTGTGTCTCCCACGTGCACAATTAATTATGCACGCCGTCACGATGCTCAATCATATCAAAACGGGCGGCGGCTTGCAACAGGTCCATGTTTCCTGAGTTCTGCAACGCAAGTTTTTCGTCCGCGTTACTCTCCTGACGTGTTTAGTTTTAAAGACAAATGTGCTAATAAACAAGCACTAACCCTGTTCAGAAGTTGGAACAACCATGGCTAAGGTAGAGCGAACATGCGCTCTACTATCTTAGGGCTTTTGCATGGGGAGTCGTTGCCGTCTGGTCGTCTAAGATCAGAATGCATCCTCTTTAGTGCCTCTTTTAGGGCGTACATGCCAAAGTCGTTTTCAGTTTCCCTGTCGTTCTCAATCGCGTGTGCTCCGCATCTGGTATGCGGGACGTAAAAATGATAAAGCATTTCAACCTGGAATATGCAAGAAAATTTAGGCGAGGCAAAATAACAATGTTTGACAATGACGCATTTTTGCAAACTCTTTCGAGAGGCGTGGGGATATAAAACAATGTTTTACCGCATGCCAGAAGTGACGACATTCAAGATGGCTGCCGCCATTGTTGAAAATGTCAATAGCCAGAGCATTCTATAAAAGCTTCACAATGCATGTCCATGCAGAGCGCGCGCATACACGAATGCAGCCGACAAAGGCCCAGCGTGGTTCCCAGCTAGTGGCGCTGAGCAGCGCCATTGTCTGCGGTGAGGAGAGAATTTTGCTTCCCAGGGACAATGCACGCTATCAGATGGTAAATCGTGCTGGTAAAGCGAGGTCGCCCTTGGCAGTACGCTACACTGGAAGAAAAAGAGGAGCGGCATTCAGTTTCTCCTGGGATCAAATGCGCTGCCACCACAATCACTCTCCTGAGGGGACTAACGGGATAGGAGCGACTCTTGCGCCGCTCCCCTTAGTCCCTCAAAGTTGATCCCTCAGGACTACCTGCTGCAACCTTGAATTCAGGCACCTGGGACTAAACGTTGCGACCTTTACTTATAAGTAACAAAATTGAGCCCTTACAGATTCAGGTGGTGCTAGTAAACGCCAAATTCAAGAATGACAAAATAATATTATCGTTGTGATAGTTTCTTTCAACGCTTTCAGATTTGAACAGCTCTTGTTTCACGTTTGCACACGTAATATACATTATAATGACAATAATTTAGAACACATTTCACACACATCCACGGCACACACGCGACTACACGCTAATATGATCACCACTCCTAAAGGTTACCCATGCGCCTTTTATGGTAATCACTCGAAAGAAGTCGTTTGGTCAGTGACCAACTCGACCGTGAAAGAGGTTATAGATACGGTTCTGCTTTTACATCAATATTGTTTTCTGATATTGTTGCTAAACTTTCGAAGGGGTTTATCCGTTACTAAGAAATAACCTAATCTGAACGATAAAACAACCGTAGCTGACCTTAACTTAATAGCCGACTGGTGTAAACAAAGGAAAATACCAATTAACTTTTCTAAAACAAATCTCGTTTCCTTCACGCGTGCTCATAGTCCTCTCTCTTTTAATTACACCATGTGCAGCCAGGTAATTACCAAGTGTCCATATTACAAATATATTTGCTTTCACCAATCTGACGATCTCTCATGGAACGCGTACATAACACACGTCCTGTCTAATGCTAACCGCTCTCTTGGCTATCTTCGACGGAATCTTAAACTAGCACCATCAGCAGTGAAACGACTAGCCTACACTACACTCGTAAGATCGCAACTTGAATACGCGACATCCATCTGGTCCCCTTGGCAACGTTCATTGATAACAAATGTAGAATCACCTAAAAACCACGCAATCAAAATCATTTTTTCGGATTACTCACAAGATACCAGCATCACTTCTTTAAGAATGAAAGCTAACCTTCATGTGCTCTCATTTAAAAAAAAGTATCACGCTTGTCTCTTTTACACACGATTTACTATCATAACAATCACATCAGAACTTCACTATTATTCCCAGCCACTCGCGTATTTCCTCGCATTGGTAACGTCTGTAAAGTTCCTCCAATTTTCGCCTTGTCAGTTTTGTAACTTAACTCCAACTTGTCATCAACAATAGCAGTCTGGAAAAGCCTGCCTAACAGTATCGTGAAGCAGACAGACCATAACATATTCATATCTTAACTGACAATCCATCTGCAGTTGCACTAATATCAATGTAATTTTGTATTTATAGAAATGTTTTATTTGTGAATTCATCTGTTTAATCAGCTGTTATTCCTTGAAAATATTTTGAGTGTTTATTTTTTTTGTTGCTTTATTTAACAATGTACTTCAGCATGTAATCAACCTTTTGTTTGTTACGTTATATAATGTTTTATTTCGGCAGGTACTCCCACCTTGTGTAATGCCCGTAAGGGCCTTAAAGCTTTGATGATGAGTTAGGTGTGACAGTCTATAAAACAGCAGCCCCATAGGTTTCTAGCCGCAATGGTTTTGCTTCCCTTAATAGAGGGCCCTACTTTGCGCATGCGGGTCTCAATGGCAACCATAAGGTCTCTTGGGAAAGCAAAACATATATTCCAAAGAATAAAAAAATTAAACCTTTCTTGTCTTTGGAAACGTGCTTAGCACGTGCTACGTGACTATTTCCTTCACAGTCAAACGTATAAAAAAATATAAACGCTTTCAAAGTACATTCCAAAGAATGTAAAGGGGAAGGACTCCAGGACACCGGTCAAAAGCCACATGACCAGTGCAATTATGATAGCCGCGCACGTGGTAACGCTGACTTTCACGACCTCCGGGAATAGAGGCTGCGGTAGTTATAAAGTTAACTCCAACACTTAAACATGCCCCTTCCAACAATACTTGATGCAACGATTGTGTTGGATACCTCCCCCTGCGTACCAAAACAGTAGGTGAGTGGCTAATGCTGGCCATCTGCGATCCAGCAAGCGCCGCCGGCTTGTCCGCGCGTTCGGGGGACTAAAACATACAAATGTATAGTGTCTTAGGAGGAATACGGGCTCCTTTTGCCCGCGCACGTCTCACGGTTAGTCCCGGTTGAGTGCACTTAGTCCTCAGCATTTTCGCACGGTACCTAGCTCGAACCACCATCTACTCTAAACTTACGTCCAAAACCGGCTTTATCGAGACGACCAGGTCACCCTTCGCAGCGCGAGCACTCACCGAATTTGCTTTTGCTTGCTTATTACTTTTTCTAGTTCGCTGAACCGCCAGCGAGGTTTCTAGCGCTGTAGCTTAACACACTAGCAGACGCTTTCGCGTGTGTATTTGTGATTGCCCGCTCCATGACCGGCGACGTTTTGGGGATAATAGGTTGTATTTTAAGGACTTTTCTCGTCGTCATTGCGATTGTACGTCCGGTACAGAGGTACAAGCTGATCTAGATCGCATTTTTATCTCGTCAAAAAAAAAAGAAAGAAAAACTTTCCCTAAACTTAAATTAAATGCGCTACCACGCACATCACTGCCTCGCGCCAAACTTCGTTACCTCCAACACTTTTCCTGAGCCGAGTGGAGATCCCAAGGACAACGCATATCCACTTCCTGGGTGTCATCATCGACCAGCATTTCGAGTACTATCGCTATTTGCAAAACGTCGTGTCCGGTGAAAGGTGAGTCTTTGGCCTCGTCATTCGGTCCACAAGAAGAGCCAGTCCCGATGTGCCTAGTTTGCTGTTCACAGCACTGATGTTGCTCATCCAGGCAAATTGTTGCCTCCTCGAGTCGGTGGAACGTACTGATTCCTACCTCATTCTGAGGCGCCACCTTGCGCCCGAACACCATCCTATCGAGCACCGCACCACCTCCGTTTAGTCGGCAGGGGTACGCTTCAATATCGACGTCAAGTAGCGACCGCGCGGCTCCTAGCCACTTTTGTGCTATGGGACTCCTCGCTTCCTTTGCCTTCTCCCTGGGACGCACTCGCATCGGTGAAGTGCCGTCCCCTCTAACTCGTACGCTTCGTCACTAGAACTAGAGCCAGTCACCAGTTCACCACCAATCGACAGCGTCTTACATCGAAGATTCACCAAGAGCGTCACGGCCCACGTGCGGAGCATATAACTTGATTTGTGTTCTCCCACAGCTCACGGACACTCTTCGTTTATGTACCGGCATTAGTTACTTATTATTTTTCTTTTCGTTTTCTGACCTAGAGGCACTGTGGACCCCTTGGTATGGGCTCTAGCCCACTCACAGTTACATTACACCTCTTGGGTTGAACCAATAAACAAACAAGCAAACAAACAAACTGCGGATGTAAATATTCACTTTCCCTGAACCTTCGTCTCACGGTTGAAAGTGTACAGCCATGCAGGTATTAAAAAGCTTCACGGCGTGAGGACGTTTGTTCTTCTTTTTCTGTGGAACTTTTGATTGGTGGCCTAGGTTCTAATTAATGCTGACGTCAGGACTAGTTCATGAAGCTGACAGGCGGGCGCCCATCAACGGAAAGAAACCGCCGTTATCATCTGTGTGTTTGCCACTGTGGTCTCATAGAAAGGAGGACATTTCGGAAAACATTTAACGTAGGTCGATAGCTCTGTGACTAGGGCAAGATTACAGAAACAAATAAAGATAACTCAAACAATGTTTATATAACACTTTGGTATTTTTCTTGTACTGCTATTGATTTTGCCATTCTGGTCCGCCTTGAGCTGAAACAGCGCCTCAGCTGAGACCGAATTCACGAAAAAACTCTCAATGTTGGAACGCGCGAGCGCATCAGACGCGATATAAGATTGAGCGCGTGATTGAGCGCTGCCTTTGGCATTTTTCTACACGCTCCCACTGCCTTCCAAATCACCATAGACTTTTTGGTGTTGAGCTAGGCGCTGCCTAGCAGAACACTCGGTAGCTCCAAGCCGTTCACGTGATATTTTTTTGGCCCGGGCGCTCCCATTAGGGAAACGCGGGAGTGAACCATTCGCCCCTACTTCAGCCGGTCGTGCCTACGTTCACTCCATTTGGAAACACTCCAGCAAGCACTTCCAGGGGCCGAATTTCAGGGCGCCTCGTGTCGAGAAGTGGAACTAAATATCTTTTGTTTCGTTTTTTTCAGCGCTGCACCAGGTTGTGTTTGTGTGTTGGCGGCACCCGGGCGCAGCATATACTATGCTGCTTTTGGCTGCGCAAGCTAAAAAGAAGAAAACAATTTAACGAATGTGTTTTCAGCCTCAGCATTCTTTACACACGTCCGCATTGAAAAAAATTACACCGTCAACGCGCTTGAAATTAGAAAGCGATCAACTGGCAAGCACCAACGTTGTTGTTGTTGAAAAACTTTATTGAGTTGAAAGATTTAGGAAAGGGAAGGGGAGAGAGGGGAAGAAAAAGGAGAGAGTGGTTGTGTGCCCCTATTCCGGGGCTCCAAGTGCGGAGTGAACTCGGAGTGCTCGGGCCACGAGCAGCCTCTGCTCGCTAGCCGTCGCGCACTTGAGTCCCGCTTCCCACTCCCTCGAGTTTGGGCTCCTCGACTGGAGCCAGTCCTGGGAGGTTCTTGCATGCCCAGACAACGTGATAGACGTCCACCCAGGGCTCACCACAGAAGGGACAGTCCGCCGTGGCGTACCGCTCTGGGCACCACAGGAGGAATGGATCGGTGTGACGAACGTGTCCGTCTGAAGTCGTCTCCACGTGAATCCTCTTCTTTGCTGAGACCTTTGGCCGGCCCAGGATATTCTGCCTCTATGTGCTCAGAGCCTTTTAAGGCCTCACTGTAAGTGAGCGCACTGTCCAGATCCTCTGGGGCAGAACCGAGTCCCGGCATAACGCACCTCGGGCCGCAGCATTCGCCGCCTCGTTTCCGACTCTGCCCCATATGGCCGGGGGTCCAAACTCAGATGTACTCCTCCACTGCGGTTTTTGCGGAGGAGCCTTCCAGAGCTGGTTGACCCACGACCCCTCGCGCAAAGCCTTTGACCAAGCTCTCTTTGTGAATCCGGGAAATTATCGTCGCGCGAGGATTGCAAACCACCGCTCAACGCTATGGCCGCCTCCTCCACTTCTTGTTCAACCGTCTGCGCTCGTGCTGGAGGCGATGCGTCTGATCTGCCCCTTGCGCACTGGCCACCGCTATTGCAGCCACCCCCAGCATCGGACCCGGCCCCATCCACGTACAGGGTTCCCTCTCCTTGCAGTCCCAGGAACGCGTTAGGGCCAATCGCTCGCGCTTTGTCTCCGTTCCGCATTCCCGTCCGGGTGCATGTTGCGGGGGATTCTACTGATCGTGAATCTCAAGCCGGGTTTCAGGCCGGCAAGCCCTTCCCCCGCGTCTCCGGGCCCGTGAGAACCAAAGGGTACTGCCATTCCCAGTTTGTCCAGCAGCCACTGCTCCATTCATCAGAGGAGAGTCGCTTCCAGCTGGGTGACACTAGTTGAGCTTCATGAAGTTCTTCTGTGGTGTTATGCACCCCAAGTTTAAGCAGTTTCTCGGTCGCCGTACGCTCCGGTAGCCCCAGGCGCGCTTTTGCACGCTCTTCATCAGCACAGCGGGGCTTCTTTGCATCTCCGCCTTGTTCAAGTTCAGGTACGGAGTGCCGTACGCCGCCTGGCAGCGCCGAAGGCCTGGACCAACTGTATTGCCTCTTTCCTCTTTTAGACCGTGCTCTACGGGTTCCTAATCTCGCCTCATCATACCGCACACCTGCGTGGTCGCGGCGTCCAGCCTGCTCGATAGCTGGCTTGTTGCCCCCTCCCTGTTGTAGAAGCTGGCCCAGAATCCGAACCTCCGCTGGTTTTGGGACCCGGAATCTCATCTATCACCACGTCAATGTGATCGACTAGCTTAATCGCGAGGGTTTCGGAAGACAGAAGCTCAGATTTCTTCCGGGGCGCACTTAAGCCCGCATCTCATAGCGTACTTCTCCGGGACGATATCCGCCGCCGCCTGAAGCTTCTCTTCTATTTCCGCGTCACTGCCCTCCCTGCACCACAGGGTGATATCATCCGCGTAGATGGCATGCCCACGTTCGGAACCGCCCTCCAGCGCTTCTGGTAGACCCCGCAGCGCAAGGTTGAACAGCAACGGGGAAAGTAATTGCCCCTTGCGGCGTACCCCTGGAACCCAGTCTGTATGTCCGAGATTGTATAATTTCAACGTCAACGTGGCTGTCCTATCCGTCAAGAAACTGCGGACATATTCCGAAGCTGCTTCTTCCCGCAGTTAACCGTGCTGAGACCCCTAAATATACTTTAGTGTGAAACATTATCAAACGCGCCTTCAGCCCAGCTAGAAGGCATCTCGTTTGGCCGCCCTCGATTCTCCAGTATATCCTTTATATATCCACAAGAGTATGTCCCAGTCGATGTGTGAGGTCTGAATCTGAATCCGCGTGTTCGGGAAGGAGTTGTTCCGTGTCCAGGTACTTCATAACCTGGAGTTTATGACTCGTTCGAACGTCTTGCCCAGGCAAGATGTAAGCGAAATCGGCTCGCAGATTTTCTAGCTTGAGTCTCCTTTGGGCTCTTGGAACGAAGCGAATGTCAGCAACCTTCCAACTATCTGGAGTAAACCCGCGCTACCAGAAATGTTCGTTGAAATGGCGTACCAGCTCTTTCAGGTCCCCTTCCCCTAGTTGTAGAGGAGTTTCGCTGAGGGAGTCCGGTCCGGGTGCTGCGCCCTTCCTCATAACCCCGATATCCAACTCCAACTCCGCGACAGTAATTGGCCTGTCCAATTCAGGATCTTCCTCGCCCTTCATACTCCACGATTTCTCCTGTGGATTCCAAACATAAATACCTTTCCGCCAGCTGATCCATGATCTGCTTGCAGTCCCCGGGTAACTCATGGAATGTCCTTACAAGCGGCCGCCCGTCACCGCCTTTGCCCTACTCGGATCGATTAAGGCCCCAAGCACCTCCATGCCTGAGCCGTGCCTAGGCTTCTCCGTATAGAGTCACATAAATATACCAGTCCTCCCTAGCCAAGTCCACCGCATAGTCCTCGGCCAGTTTGTGAGTGCTTGAATCCTCTTCTCAGTTTGTTGTAGCGCTGTTTCTTCCATATCCTGGTCAGCCCGCGTCGCTTCCCAAAGAAGAAGCAGACGCGTGTCCACTGCTCAGTCTTCTGAGAGTTCAACTTCAGCCACGAACGGCCTGACACTGGCGATCACCTCCGAAGACCAATCCTCGATGTCTTCGATGCTAGCCGCACCTTTCCTGTTTTCGCCATCGGGTCCCAACTGCTATTAAGCACCAACGAATAACAGAAGAACCTGACGAGGTAGGGGGACCAAGTTTCGTAGTGCCGCCTAGTGAGAACGCCCATTTCTAGGGGCGGTAAAACTTGGCTTTCAGCACGGGGCAAGCACTTCCATAGGGAGCGCCCGTGCGACGTGGTCGTCAGCATAAAAAAATGTCCGGTCTTGAACCACGACCGATTCTAATCCTGCCGTGCCCACATAAGATTTTCCAGCGCGCACCTTGTACTACATGGCCGCGCCGCAGCGTTTAACTACACGATATGACCTCGTTGCGCTTGGTAAACGCATTTTCTGTGCTAGGTATCCTCAAATCAATTGAAGGCGCGCAAGGCGCGGCGGCCTCATCGTTGTTCTCACCTGCTCCCTCGTGGGCCTCTTGGGATCGAGTCGTCACTCGGTAGTCGCACAACATATTCCTCATTACAGGGCTCCGGCGGCCTGCTCAGAGACCATTTATTGGGGCTAAAGCTTTATATGTATCAACGTTCAATCGACCTTATAGGTCCTGAGCGGCACACGTCGGCGACATGAAAGAGCACGAAACACGTCGGGGGACAGGAAAAGTACGAAAACACCTCGTATACACGAAAGGTACCAAATCTCATGGTTCGCCACTGAGCCACGAGATGGCGCTAATGGTGCAAGAATCGGCGGATGGGCGCGCGCGGCGCAAACTCAGTGGGAGAGGAGGACACTCTCTCTCGGGCAGCGGTGTAAAGGCGGGCGAGCGACATGCCGTGAGATTATGGAGTTTTAGAATAGCGCACGTTAAAGCTTTGCGTTCGCAAAACCTAGCGTCGTCACCACTGCACAAGCGCCGGACGTTAATTACGTTTTGCGATAGCCTGCGATATTTCACCGTGCGCTATTTCTCGGAATTTGCACGTGTACGCAAAGAGTCTTTTGGCTCTTCCAAGGTGGATTCGTAATGAGAAGTTGGCTGAAGCCAAACAGGAGCAGAGTTCAAAAATGGCGCCTTCCAGATCCATGGCTGCGGCCGCTTTGGCGATGTCGTGGGCACGACGTCGGTGGCATCCCCGTGACAGCGATTTTCAATACGGAACGACATTGCACTTTGGTTTGGAAAACCCAGTAAGGCTGGCAACGATCGCCGCCAACTTAATCCTTGAGACAAGCGATCGCTTTTCGGCGAATGGTCAGTACACGAGACCTCCTTAGCGATGCGACACAAGCGGACACGACCGGTCAACCGCTCGCGTCGCATTTTCATGTTAAAATAAATCTAACTTTGGACCCCAAAAAACTTTTTTTTTCAAGTTACAGCATTTCGTGTGTGAAAGAAAAATTGTGACTAACTTTGTGGCGTTGCAAGCGTGAGACGCTAGGGCTTTTGCGTCCCGGCGGAGAAACGCTATTCTAAAACTCTCTTGCGTAGCGTGCGCCAACGCAAGCGCTTACACTCCACTAGCGTGCGCTGGAATAGTGTACATTGTTCTAAAACTCCTATTAACGGCGCCAAAATTGCGTTATCAGAAAGCGCGCCGTCTTCGGAGGTTGTCTATCGCCGGGATCGGCGTTTGGGCTTTCGCCTTCAAGTCATCTTAGGGATAACATAAGGAACACTGTGGATTGTTGGTGATCTGAGAACGCACTCCAGATTTCGACGATGGCACAAACGCGCTCTTCCGCTTCCGTGCCTGAGAAACGCGCTTTTTCAAGTTAAGCAAACATACGAGCGATGCCCCTTATACGCGTAGAGCCACTACATGATCAGTGCTTAGAGTGTCGGCACTCCGCTTCCCGACATTTCGTGCTCGAGCGCCATTTGATTGCTTCTGCAGAGCAGACGCAACTACCGATGGTCATTATTCAAAAGTGCGACTTCCTCAGCATTAGACTCGGTGTTAGAAAGCTTATGCAATATTGCTTTGCTTTCGTCGCGAACTGTTTAAACATTTGTGGTGGACTGAAAAGTGTTTCCTGTGATTTTGGATAAAGCTCCAGATAACTGGCAACCATAATTTTAGGCCACAATATGGGCAAGTGTCGTTACTCTGAAGCGCAGCATATTTATTGGCACTACATACTGGCTACGGTTACTGCAACCTGCTGGCGCCACGCTGCGGGCAGATACACCCAATAGACAGATATCACCAGCCAACCGCCGTGCGGACCTCGCGCTAAACAGGCAGTGAACCGTGCTTGGGTGTTATAAATGCCTTTACAGACGCCCCCAATGAAAATTCGACCCATTTCATAGGCGGCAGTGTCCTCCATAGGGATCCGTTTTGTGGGCTGGTCAAGAGAACAGTAGGTCGCGGCTGGAACCAGATGGTATGTTCCGGAGCAAATGGGAGTTTAGAAGACAAAACGCTGAAGTTAGTCCTTTACGACCATCATTTGTCTTGTAGTGCAGCGTTAATCTTTCAAACTGTTGCTGAATTACGTGGTATCCGAGATTATCGATCTGAAACAGGCCCGTTTACTCGAAGCGCGGTTAAGAGCTAACCGCGGCTAAAGTAAAGCGAAGTACCTATACTTCATTTCTGCTTAGGTCCAGACGCAGCCGATGTTGCAACGCGAGCGTCTCCAGGATTTCAGCGTCCCATGCCAAGCACGCGCGCTCGTGCAGCGCAAGCACTATCCAGGGGCACATGCTCGCGCCTGTAGCATTGGCTGCGCCTGGACTTAAGCTGAAAAGAACTATAGGAGAGGGATTTCGAAAATTACGTGACTGCCTCGTTAGGGATGCGGGATCGGTGGCCGAGTGAGCTAGGGCACAGCTGCTCAGTGCACGTGGAGCAAAAGCCCGCGCTGCAGAACTCAGAGATCCTTGATTCCATCCCCACCCCTCCCGTTTCGATGTGGATGAGCATCGTACCGGCGTGCGGGTCGTGTATCACTACTGCTTTGAGCACTTTAAAGACCCCAGGCTAGCGGTTGTACCGCACTCGCTAAATTGCATATCTACAGCGAGTGACTCGTCCAAACTTTGAACTGGTTGGCCAACTACATGCTGTATAAATACCCATACAACCCCAATTATTTGGCGATGCGGGGATACATGGCGGTGCCCTGGTGAGTGAGTGCCGCTCACTTTGTTCATTCATTCATCCATTGATTCATCTTTATTAGAGAAACTTTAGGAGCTCTGAGGTGGCTCGCAAGGCTATGCAGATAGGCGGGGGTCGGTTCGCGTGAGCGTCTGCTAGCCAGCCACACCAAAGCAAGGGAATTAAATTGAAACACAACAACGACAGAAGAACATACGAAACGACGAAGCATCGGGGCACGTGAGACTGGAGACAACGCCAACGGACACGAAGCCCAAGCGCTGGAATCCCCGCGCCGCCAGAAACAGGAAAGCACGACACAGAGGCCGGAAACGAGTGACGCGCCACACCCGACCGAGACCCAGGTGCTTACGAGTCTCAGCAGAGCACCAACGCAACGCCCGCCCTCAATCCGCGTCTGCCACCACCCCTGGCGACGCAGAGACCCCAGCGCGAGGACCCCGAATTCAGGTGTCGCAGCAGGGGATACCGCATTGCTGGCGGAGGCGTGAGAGTTAATGGCAAATGGGCGGCTGAGTCAGTCCGGCTTTACGGCAGGGGGATCGAATTGACGCGGGCGCCGCGAGGAGTTTTTGAGGGCATCAATGTGCACCGAGTGACGGTGGCGGGCAGTTCGGCCATGCTGGAGCACTGGCTTTGGAGCTAATATGTCGTTCTAGCTGCAATATCGGCGGTGCTAGTCAGCAATGAATTGTGCAGGAGGCTTTCGCTTTGCTTGCTCACATACAATCGGAAAGCATGAGCCTTATCTTCGCCGCATTTTTAGATAGTATTTTGATTCTGGCCATTCCTAAGTCTAAATGAACGCGATAATTGTTGGCATAGCAATGTCTCTGGAAATTGAATTCCTTGAGCTCATTTTGGCCGGGTATAGACCTATTGCTATAGACGCTTTGCAGCAGCTGTGCATGGGCGCCGCCATAACTGACCTTCAGTTTTGTTTCCCCTTATTACGTTTACTTCACTTGATTATTACCATAGCAGGCCAGGTTATTGCCATCTAAGATTTTATTCTGTCTTTCTCCCCAGCATTGGTCATTGTGGAGGCTCGTCCACACCAATTTCAGTGGCTCGGTATCTCGGTAAAACAAGAGAAGGTCGGCTATGGCGGCTCAGTCTGGCGCGTGTGTAAAGCGTCTATATTGCCCAAGCATCAAAGAGAATGCAGGGATTGGTGTTCCACGCGCCACACGTGCTCGCCTCAGCACTAGTAACTTTTCTAAAGCAAATACCTAAAACATATGGCATCTTGCACGCGCGTTCGTCAACGCTTTATTTGGGTTATTTACTTTGAATCTTTTATACGGCGAAGGCGTGCGCATGTGGCGCGTGGAACACCAATCTCTGCATTCTCCTTGATGCTTGGGTCATATAGCAAATGGTCTATTGATAGCACACAAAAACAGACAGCGTCCCAATGGACATTTTTCTAAATTTCCCAGGCACCGAAGTGCATGCTACGAGTGTAGTTACAACGCGTTACACGTGCTGGCGTCTGCAGTAGTAATTGTTCTAAAGCAAAGTTTAAAACAAAGTTTGCCTTGCACGCCCGTTCGTCAAAGCTTTATTATGATTATATAGTTCGAATATTTTATAAGGGGAAGGCCGGCACGTGCGGACCATAGAATTACACTTTTAGTGTTCTCCTTGATGCTTGGGTAATTTACTGATAGGTATATTTTCATTGGAGCCGAATTACAGGTTTCTTTTAAATTTATGGTGGTGTTATATACAGTTCTTACATGCTGGCCATTCATGCTGCCGGTGTACTACAGTGTACTAGAATACTTGAGAGGTGTTGGAACCGGAGCGGCTCGGCAACGGAAGCTTGTGATGGCACGTGTATCGAAAGTTTGTGGCGGCGCTGTAGTCGAGTTACCTGGAAAAAAATCGCGCAGCCGACCACGTTTGGCAAAAAAATCTATAAGTCGACGTCTCAACTTTTTTTTACTTTTTTTTATTACGATTTTATCTTCACTGCGTGTTCGATCGAAATATGTTTCGAATCTTGTGTGATCTTATTTGGCGGATGGTGAACGGGTGAGGGTGGCGCCAAATGCCGTCGGTGTAACGGCAACAGAACTCTAGCTTCACACCTGGGCCGGTTTGCTCATCTTGCGGCCGCGGCTGCGGCTGTGGCCAAGAGGAATTTTTATGTCGCGTGAACAGCTTCATGGGGACAAAGAAGTACCTAGCGTCCCTGCTTAATGGCGGAGAAATACATATCGCGTCAAGCACAAAGCCTAATTTCGCTCGCAGCAACTGACTGCGGGACTTTCAACAGGAGTCAACTTGACCGCCCCTCTATGCTGGAGGAGCGGCGTGCAAGTTACGGCCAGGGAGGGTAAATATGAGCCAAAATAAACAAAAAACCACGCGAGATAAAAGCGGTGGCCGTATATTTATATACCTCCAGCCTGCGGCGGCGGCTCGCGCCTTCTGCTGTGGTCGAGATGTTAGAGCGCCAGCACTTGACGTCGCGGAGTGAAAATCCCAGGTTCAAATCGCGCTAGAATTTGTATTTTTTTGTATTTTGCGCGTGTTATATTTTGTTACTGTGATTCTTTTACCGAATCATCCACTTGCACTGCTGCACCTCACACGGTTTTTACTGTTAGTCCCACCCGTTCAATCGAAACACCGGAGAGAGAAAAAAGATGAAGGCAAGTTGACGCATTAATACAATCGTTTCACAATGTTCCTTAAAAGGAAACCAAGATAACAGCATCGGTATGCCTTTCACACCAACAGAGCCGAAACAAGCATCCTTTCCCCAGAAACTACAATTTTATGTTTTTAAATATACAACGTTCCTGCTGCGACTGTTTTCCAAAAGCAGGAGGCGCCTATTTAGTACCGATAAAAACTGCAGTTCTGACAATTAAGAAAAAAACTTCCACAAAATAAGCAAAAAGAAAAAAAGACTAGCAGCTGTGGAAGCATTGATTGAGAGAAATCCTACAGGCAAGGCAGCCAAGTCAAACGTCTGAGAAAGTCGTAAAATCAAAATAAAGAGATCATACTTTTACGTGCATGGAATGTGATAAAAGATATATTTTTACTTTTTACACTTTGCTCTGGAAATTGTTTTGTAATATTAACACATTACTTGTTGAATTTTAGATTAGAATAGCAGACGATCACAACCGAATGCAAAAATGAATCAGGCGTCGACATCACAAACCATCTCTCTAACGCAAACACCTAAAATGGCTTTGGATCAACAAATGAAAATTAATTAGAGCAGTTGGAAAACGGAAACAACGAATTCTAGAGAAATTCAGCAGCACAGTTACCTGGCGAAAGAAGAGAAGGCCATGGGAACATATTGTCAACTTTCCGCGGAGTTCACGGCAGATGCAGGAGGCGTGGCGGAAGTTGGTAAAGAAAGCCACAGACCTGTATGTGCTCTTCCGAGGTCATGAACAACGAACTGATGAGTCAGAACTACCCGCCCAATAATTTTATAAAGCTCATACGGCCTTATCTACCTTCTTAGTGAAAATGCAGTCAAATACAAGCAGAAAAAGAGAGAGTTTCTGGCGCGATTTGAACCCAGGGCTTTCACGCCACGACGTCAAGTACCGACTCTCAAACCTCTCTGCGCGAACCACCTGCGCTGGTGGAGGTATATAAATATACTGAAGCCGCTTTTATCTGGCGTGGTTTTTGTCTTTATTTTGGCTCATATTTACCCTCCCTTGCCGTAACTTTACCTGCCGCTCCTCCAGTATAAAGGGGCGGTCAATTGAGCTCCAGTTGAAAGTCCCTGAAGTCAGTTTCTGCGAGCGAAATTAGGCTTTTGTACTTGAAGCGATACGGATTTCTCCGCCATTAGGCAGGGACGCTAGGTACTTCCTTGTCCCCCATGAAGCTGGTCACGTGACATAAAAATCCCTCTTGGCCGCAGCCGCAGCCGCGGCCGCAAGATGAGCAAACCGGCCCTGGGCCCGTTTGCTCGAAGCGCTAACCGCGGATAAAGTTTGCCGCAGTACCTAGGAGAGAGATTTCGAAATCACGTGACTGGCTCGGTAGGGATGCGGGGAAACATGGCGGTGCCCCGGTGAGTGAGCGCAGCTCGCTTTGAAACTAATATGTCGTTGTAGCTGCAATATCGGGCGCGTTATTCAGCAACGGATGGTGCAGGAGGCTTTCGCTTTGCCTTACCTCACTTAAATTGTAAAGCATGAGCAATGGCCTCGACGCATTGCTCATGCGTCGAGGCCATTGCTCATCTTGGCCAGAATCGAAATTGAAAAATTTCAATTCTGGCCATTCCTAAGCCTAAATGAACGCTATAATTGTCGGCATGGCAACGTCTTTGGAAAGTGGATTGCCTGGACTCAATCGGCCGGGTATTGATAGCACACAAAAGCAGACAGCGTCCCAAAATACCTTTTTCTAAATTACCCAACCATCGAGGAGAACGCCGGAAGTGTAATTCTACGGTCCGCGCGCGCTGGCCTTCCTCTTATAAAAGATTCAAAGTAAATAATAATAACAAGGCTTGGACCAACGCGCGTGCAAGGCAAAATTTGTTTTAGACGTTTTTGCTTTAAAACAATTATTACTGCTGACGCCAGCACGTGCAACGCGTGTAACTACACTCGTAACATGCACCTTTGTGCTTGGGAAATTTAGAAAAGGGTCTATTAGGACGCTGTCTGCTTTTGTGTGCTATGAATGCCCGGCCGATTGAGTCAAGGCAATGCACTTTCCAAAGACGTCGCCATGCCAACAATTATCGCGTTCATTTAGGCTTAGGAATGCCCAAAATTGAAAGACTATCTAAAAAATGCGGCGAGGTCATTGCTCATTTTTTGCGATTTCAGTGAGGTGAGGCAAAGCGAAAGCCTCCTGCATCATTCGTTGCTAACTAACGCGCCCGATATTGCAGCTACAACGACATACATAAAGCGAGCGGCGCTCACTTACCAGGGCACCGTTATGTTTCCCCGCGACCCTACCGAGCCAGTCACGTGATTTCAAAATCCTCCTAGGTACTGCGGCTAACTTTAGCCGTGGTTAGCGCTTCGAGCAAACGGGCCCTGGATTGCCAAACGGGCTACATCCGAGTGACAGGCGTGAAAGAGGCGTCCCTTTTCGGCGTCCCAAAAGACAGTGCCACAGAAGATCTTTGTGAAAAGAATCTGCAACGAACGGACAAGAGTCTTGAAGAAACAAGCGCTGTCTGCGAGCTGCACTTCGAGTCCCTCTTCATCCTTCGAGACTACGTCAATATAATCGCCGGAAAGAAAGTAAGGTTTCCTCCTAGGCACCCCGCGTTTACTTCGGACGCGGTGCCGACTCTGCTGCCAAGTGTAGCCCAGGACCTGAGTGGTGACCCTCTCGCAGGACGAGAGGAAAGGAAGCGGAAGGCAACTCCACCAGAGCTCATCGTAGCAAAGCGTTCGGGGCTCGCTCAAGAAAGTGACCCGTTGTCACCAGTGGTGGACAGCGAAGCTTCTGCCGCGATCCCACGAGGCGTCGATCGCGACGCACTAGCCTCCCTAAATGTGCTAACTCTTTACTGGGCTGTTCACAAGTTCAGCAACTTCGACGGTGTTGCTTATTTGGAAACTGCGTTGAGTCGAAGTCTAACATAATCAGCATCAAAGGGGCGGTGTTCTTATGTTTTGAAAACATACCTGATGTGGTATGCTAGGTATACCTCAAGACGACTACGTGGTGTGCAAAGCGCACCTCAAGACGACTATGTCACTACTCCACGTAGCATTATCATCACGCGCACGCGGCTTGTGAATCAAACCAAAAAAGGCAAACTTTTAACGATGAATTTTGCGAGCCTAGTTGCCTTCCTGTTAGTTTTCGATACTGTGTTAGCCTTTATTAATGACTCGCTTTAAAACTGCAGTTACATAATGGCCATATAAACCCTTAATGAGCAAGTTAACTTATGAATTTTGGTTAATTATTAAACATTGCAATGGTTATTCACCCATATAGTGTCCACCGATCTCTACAGATATAGGTAAAGACGGTATTCATGTATTTGCCACCTCATTTTTGTAAAACCTGTCAAGTATTGTAAAAAAATTAAAAAACAGCCTGTATGTCTGCGTGAACCAGATACGACCCCCGTGGAACCACGGGTCTTTCAGCTCGAATACCCAGCTCAGGCGAGACTTACCTGGCTGTCAGAAAGCAGCTGTCGGTCAGATGTATTTTTATGAGCGTGTGGGTTTCAGAGGGCTTACCCTCAAGAGGACAATGCGCTGCACATTGTAACCATGTATGCGCTGCACATTATAACCATGTATTGCAATGCCGTGCTGTAAACTATTACAACTTTTACATTGCCTGATCTACGTGTGCTGTTGCTTCCTACTCTAAATTATGTGAAATGGTTGCTTGTTTTCTTCTTTGAATCATAAAAAGCATTATTTGTTCAGCCCACATTGTCTGAATTTTTAGACTTAAGTTCAATGTTAAAACGCGTGATAAAAATTGTCACGGCTTATAAGTCATTTCTTACAAGTGAACGTTGCGTGTGCCTCGGATGGTCGTTGCAGTAACGAAGAAATATAGGATGCTCATCTCTTTGAGATCGTCGCTTGTGTAGTTTGTGTAATAAATGATTACTTCAATGAGTGACAAGTGAAGCGACCTCATTAAGGTGGAGAAGAAGAAGACGGGCAGAAAAGAAGACAGGAGTTACCCTGGGGTACTAAAAAACATAGTAAACCAATCTCGGTATTTAGTTAGTGCAGTTTCGTTCTACCATAGAATAAAATAGCAACAAAAAAACAACAAAGATCTGCTTCCGAGTTTTAGATACTCCCGCCAAATATGTAATGTTTAGCCTCTGCAACAAAGTAAGTGGGCATTTCATATAAAATGCTCACCATCCGACGAACCGAATGTTGCAGCTAATTCTATGCTGAAACAACTTCCAATCCGCTTCTTTAAAGGGGCGATGCAACAATTTTTTTACTTTCCGCAAATACCGCTTAAAACGGATCCCTGACGTTAATGACCTATGAAACACGCGTTCGTTTTTCACCCCACGCAATAGAAGTCCCAGAAAAAAACTTAAGAAAAACGAGCAGCGTTCACCCCCTCAACTCGCAGCCAGAACAAGCGGCCACGTGATCTGGAGCGGATTATATGCCGCCAATGTTGCTCATAGCCACGCGCTGGGGTTGGCAAAGCACAGGACACGCGCTGAGTTCCAGGCATTGTTATGGCTCGGCTATTGTCGTCGTTGCAGCGATTGGACACGGGCCACTACCCGAATGCTTCTCGAGCTAGTAATTATCACGAGCCCAAATCGAGTGCCCACGCAATGCTCGGGTCCAATCTATGAACCGCATTCAAATATCGTCATATGGGTGTACTGCGATCCCCACGTTACGTCATCAAATTTTGCAAAGGAGAGATTGAATGAAAATGATCGATTTTGTCCTTGAAATTACACCGCAACAAGGAGTTTCTTGGCCAGTGGCGTTGCGTGTGAGTATCCTTGAGTCCCAGGTGTGCCAGTAAGCTCGTGTAAAGAGAAAAACATTCCAATTGAGTATCGTTGCACCGCTCCTTTAAAGTCGCAATTGTTTTATGTCAAGGCAGGGTAAAGTTGCTTGTACCGTCCCATACATGAAGCATCAATTGCCAACGCTGGTGCCGCAGCGTAATTGACGCCGCGGTACGACCGGTGGCAGGTCGTATCTGCATCAGGAATCATATGTGCACTCTACCAAAGCCGCACCAAAAATTCATATTTTTCCGCCTGCAGCCGCGCACGCGCACACCTTCTAGGTAACACGCCGGTGCCGACACATGTCGTGATCAATACCACGGCCTTCAGGCGAGCCGCTCCGGTCTAACACTACCCAAGTATTCTAGTACACTCTAGGTGTACCGCCCGCCTTTCACTTCTCACTTCTTCTTATCGTTTCTAGGACTGAACTTCGTCGTCCTCCTTCGAGCTTGGCAGTGAATTTCAACGAGGCTTGTCTTCAATGCAGACAGCCAAGAATTTTGAAATTTTCGAAACAAGAGTGAATTTAATTTTACCTTACCCAATATCTGTACCACGAGCAACACAAATTTTGTCTGCTCAAATGTATGCCAAGCTGCCTCGCGAGAACCCGGTAGCGCGCACTGTTGGGTCCCCCCCCCTTTTTTTTTTGAGGAACTGTTTCCACGGAAGCCACTTATAGGACTCTTTCTCGCATAACCTCAGACCAGCCTTTAACTGACGTACCCTCGACCTGGTGGATTTTTGGATTGCTCGCTGACACAGGGTATGCAACCGCCAAGGGTATGGGCGAAAAAGGCTTAAAAACGGACGCCGTGCATGAGTTAGTTCCGAGTGCTCCCTTTTACCGTGCTGCAATTTCCCAAAATCTACGGTTGTCTGGCTACCACTGCGTGGTCGTCGGATGGATAAATAATTTTAAAAAGCATAAGAACAATAGCAGAAAGTGTGCCATGAGCACAAGAAGCTGCAGCGCGAGTGTGGCTGCAATGTTATCGAGCTTCGCATTTTCCCCAAGAATCCTTATTTATGAAGTCAGTAGATTGCGAGCTTGAATCGCGAGAGATTCGTATCAGACTCAACGTCACGTTTAAGCTCACGACCACTTCGTCTACGACAAGAGGACCAATTTTATTTCCCGGTGCAGGTGGTCCAATTAGGTTATCACTGCAAGCCTCATGGTGTCTGAAAAGTATGAAAAAGTCTACATGCCATCACCCAAGATGGAGCTATCAAATGCCGAGAGCTTACCTGCATAGACTACATTAAACTGCTCATATCTACTTCGCTGTGGAAACTCAATCAAAACACCCCACCGTCTTCGTCCTCGTTCTCTCGAGGAGGCAAGGTGATGGCCTGTGAGTAGCCAGCTGGATTCAACCGGACAAGCTCCAACAAAGTTATTGCAGCCCACCATAGCCAAGTCTAGCCAAGTTCCCCTCATACCCGACATCGTTGCCTACCCAGATAGCTGTGCTGCTAGAACTAGCCGGTATTTTTGTTTTCTAAGACCGCTAGACGGCGTCGTCGGCGCCGCTATTCTCAAGATGGCGGCACCGGTAAAGAAAAGGTCTATATTCGCTACAACCAGTAGGTGACACCAGATGTCACCCTATAATAAAACATAAAGGCTGTCGTTCAACCAGCCTTCGTCAAACATTCGCTAGGTGCTTGTAGGCGCCTAGTATGGAAGGGCGGTCAACTTTTAACCGCAGTTAAAGTTAACCGGCTTCCAGCTAACGAGCCCTGAAGACAAACATGAATATGATCGTGAACGTGGAAACTGCGGACGCCTAAAAACTGCTCATGCACCTGAAGACATAAAGCAGGCCTTGGTTTTTCCTCTCTTCAAGCGTTGTGCACCAAGTCAAGTTTCTTCCTACAGGCCTATTTCAATATTGTCTTGCATTTCCAGATATTATACAAACATGTTTTTTGTCGTTTTGTCCCGGTTCCTTGAGATGTACAACATAATCTCGGCGCTTCAATACGGGTTCGTAAAGCGCGGTTCAAACAGGCCCGGAATACGGAACCCGGGCCAGCCCGTGAGCCGGAACCCGTAGTGACGTCAGCGCTCCCTCCGTACGGGCGGTGACGTAATTACGGCTTCCGCCACCCGGGTCAAGAGTTGAAAAATTTTCAACTTTTTCCTTCCCGGGTTGTGACGTAGGTTTCCGTATTTTCTCCGCGGCCAATCAGCGCGGCGCGCTTCCTCCTCCGCCCTCCTTGCCACCGGCGTTCACGCGGTTCCGCGTGCGAATGCCTCAGATGCTCCGTGCTTGCTTGCGGGGATGATTACGACGGTGAACTTCTTGCCCGTCTCCGACGCGAGGAAGGCTGCGAAGAGTGCCGCTGCCGCGAAGAGGGCTGAAGTTGCCGCTACGTTTGACGTACCCGAGAAAACCTATAAATTAATTCAGCTAGTTCAGCGGTACCCCTGGATCTACGACAGGTATCGTAGCGACCACAAGCACCAGGACAAGCGAAAGACCTCGATACTGCTTTTAATACTTTATTCACATGGTTTCGAAGACACGGGAGGTGGATGCAACCCGATGAAACGGCATCTTCAATGCAAATATGAGTGGCCTTCAGAAATGCCGTTTGTAGAGGCAGGCAGTGGTTGGCTTGCTGGCTGCAAAGAGACCGGAAAGGCAGTGGGATGCACTTAAAAGGTTAAAATGGTGAACGACACCGGTACGCACTGTAGATGAGTTTTTAGGCAGTACTGTACGACCGCTAGCCTAGAATCTTTAACACCCGTCACGCAGTAGTGAAACACGAACGTCTGCTGTTACGATGCTCATCCAGATCGAAACGGGCCGGGGTGGGGATTGAACCCAAGATCCCTGGGTTCTGCAGCGCGAGCTTTCGTGCAGAATTCACTCACAAGCAGCTTGTAAGCACACATCCTAGCTAGCACAAAGGACAAGGAAGCACAACGGGCTTCCGTCATACATGCACTCAAGGGAGCACAACATAGTAAACAGAAAGAGTGTGTCGTATCAGCTGCACATCTGCATACCATTGCTATTTTTTAATAGCACAGACGCAGTAAAATATGACAAGCGGGTGACTGTTACGAAAGCTTCTCTCGTGATCCTGCCGCGTTAAAAATGATATAAACGTGGTTCCACTGCGGGAGCGCACGCTCCACGTGAGTATTCCTGTGAGCGACGCGCGGGCCCACGTGGAACGCCACTTGATATATAACATGAAAATAATCCAAAATAAAAAGCAGCACACCCTACCTGGCTCGTGACATTCGGAAGCACTCGAAGAAGTCCCGGCCGTCGGGATCTTCGTACATCAGTCTCACGATGGTGGCATACTCGCCGAGCATTTTCCGAGACTTCAGGAGCTCGCGGACGGCCTTTCGCTTCTTTTTCTTCACGCTCCGCAGGTACTGCTCACACGCAGCCACGAAAGTAGTCAGCCGACGCCAGTCGATAGTTCTTGCATATGCGACGTACCTCATCACACAAAGGTTCATAAGTGAGGCAAATCAAGCTTCGTAGTCGGGATCCTGCCGAGACGACGCCATCGCGAAAAACAAAGCGACGAAAACGAGGCACCAGTGCCGCTCTAGACGGAGCGCGAAGCGTGCCCGGCGCCCGGCGTGCCCGGCATCGCCTGCCTCGCCCGCGACGGCGACGAGCGACGACTCCGCTTGACGACAGCCGTTGATTGGTTGCCTGGGGAGCCGCCGTGACGTCAGCTCCCGTATGCCGGGGCCCGTCGTCCGCGCGCCGCTCAAACCAAACCGTGGCGTCGGCACCCGTAAACGGACGCCGGACGTGATTACGTCACTACGGATTCCGGCATCCGGGCTGGCCCGGGTTCCGTAGTCCGGGCCTGTTTGAACCGCGCTTAACTGGTCGTGGTCCACTCATCTAATTGAGACTTTTTCTGACATTATACGCTCTTCCTTTGACAATAACATGTATACGTGCGCCATCTTCATTGATGTCACCGAGGCATACGACACAATTAACCACACTATCCTTTTAGACAAGCTTCTTAGGGTGGGCTTTCGTTGTTCGTTTCATTATTTACTAAAAAGCTTCCTCACGAATCGTTCCCAAGTTGTATCAATAGATAACGTCCGCAGTTCTCACGCTTCCTTAACCTCCGGTATTCCACAGGGTTTGTATGCACTATTATTTAACATTTTTGTAAACGATATTTCAACAGTAATGAGCACTTCCAATATAATGCAATAAGTGGATGATAGACTTATATTTTCACGGCATCTAATATACCACGCGTGCAATTGAAATGCTCCAAGCAGATCTAACCAAAATAACGGGACTGGTTCTTAGCAAATAAGCTTCTTGTAAATTCTTCCATAACCAAGCTGATATGCTCTCACAATCCATTAAAAATGTAAGTTTGACTTCTCCACTGTTTCTACATAACTACAGCAGCTCATGTGATAATTGTAAGCCTGTTGAGTATGTTGACTCAGTAAAATACCTAGACCTTAACTTTGATTGGGATCTTTCATAGAACACACACATGTCTTATATATGCCAACGATTGAGAACTGTTTCTTGTTTGCTTTACCATATAAAAGGATTCCTACCACTGCCAATTAAAAAGAGCATTACGCACGCGTTAGCTTACTGCATACTCAGATGCGGCATCACTGTGTTTTTTAACTGTCCTCAGTTCTGGCATTTAAGAGTTGATCGTATTTTAAAAATAATTTGGAAAAGTGTCACATATAGCAAAAACTTTCTATACTGTGAGAACTTGTTTGCCTCTCTCGAGTTAACTTGTTTTCACTCCCTATTTCTCAAAACTGTTATACGGCGCCACTTCTGGGGAAGTGAGTTCAAGGTCTGCTCCGCGTTTTCAAAATCCGCGGGTAAGGACTCATTACGGTGAAAGTATTCGCTCATTTTATGTCCCAAAAATATTTAATAAA
The DNA here is from genome assembly GCA_037355805.1 of Ixodes ricinus. Classification (NCBI taxonomy): domain Eukaryota; kingdom Metazoa; phylum Arthropoda; class Arachnida; order Ixodida; family Ixodidae; genus Ixodes; species Ixodes ricinus. The sequence goes on along the minus strand of JAZHYW010028250.1, from coordinate 46,202 downwards.
GTCCCAGATTCTTTGCTTCTCCTTACTTCAAACAAGACATTAAAAAATTAATGAGGAGCTCGTTTACCGACGTGTAAATACAGTGACCTTTACTGATTTTAACTCGTATTTTTTTGTTCTTACATATCGCTAATTCCCTCGTGTCATTAATATTTTTTTACTGATGCATTTTTTTACATATAAAATGATTAGTGGATGTGTTGTTGGAAATTTGTTATTTGATCCTATGCATTTAATTGTTTGTGTAAGCACACCCTGAGTTAATTTGCCTGACTCAGCAAGATACATTCGTGTCTTGAATACGATATTTTCTGTTGCATTTTTGCGTGATTTCGTGCGCGAAAGTGTCCGCCACTCAGTGTTCTTTTTTTACTCATCTTCAAGCTACATACAACATGACTAAAGCACCAACTCTGACTTTTCCGAGTACTTTGATGAAACATTGAAATGTTTGTGTGTGCGTGTGTTTTTATTTTTCTGTGCACGTGATATGAGTCCGTGCGAATATCCGGTCTGCCACACCAAATGCTGGATCTGGTCCCACAAGCCTCTGCTGCTTTGACCAGACCCGACACTCAAGTGGTTATATTTGCAATATTGAATAAAAGTTTATTATTATTATTATTATTATTATTATTCTTAATATTCCTTTATTTTTCTAACCAAAAGTTTATAAGTGACTCGGAAAAAAAAGCTCTAAAAAGCTTGACTGGCCCCTAGCCACTCCAAACAAGCAGTCGCAAAGCAAGCGCCAAAGAAATTTCACAATAAAATATTACAAATTCATAACCTGTGTGAAATATCTTCACACAAGAGAAAGAGCGCTTTACAAAGCAATAACACATTGAATCAGTGCATTCTAAACAATTTCAACGCAATCAGTTCTCATTCTTGATTATAATGTTTGAAATAAAATATTCCTGTAGAATGCTCAACGATAACTATATATTGCCTAGTGAGCTGATAACTATATATTGCCTAGTGAGCTGATCAATGGTAGTTGGTTAACTATATTAGACATTTTGATTGACGTAATTATTTCTTGAAAGGGATACATTCCAGGGTTCCTTAGTTCTTGCTGGATATTTACGCACATTTTGTATTACGTTTGTTAGGTTTTCGAGGAGACTCTGGGGTAGATTTTTTCTAAATTATGTTTTGCACATCAACGATATTTGTGTAAAACATTATTACACCAATTTGACCAAAACATCACTAATTGGATATTCAATGTCAACATTGCATAAACTTCTTATTATATTTTTTGCAACATAAATATTTTCTACAGCTTAGGATAAGCAGTGGAGTCTTATTGAGATTAGCACAATTCAAATGCGGATAAAATATTTAATTTAATGACTATACCAGGGGTGGCCAAGCTGACCCGGCCTGGGAGCCGCAAACAAAACCACCAAACTTCTAAGAGCCGCGGGGGGGGGGGGGGGGGCATACTTTTGTTCAGGGCCATTAGACAAAAGTTTGTCCCCCCCCCCCCCCAAGAAACACATGCAATGAGCCATAAAAAAGAAACAGTTTAGTGAAGAGTGGCAGCTTTGTTTATTTCATTCATCTCGGCTGCGAGCACAGTGAATTACACTAATGCAGCGGTTACTCATTGTGTGTCTGTGTTGGGCTTCCCATTCGTAAAACAAGCCGCTTGAAGTTTGGCTCGAACGACGTCGTTGCGCTCCGGAGCAGCTCAGTCAGGTGGTCGTCCGTAAGGGTCGCGCGCTGTTTTGACTTCACCGCTTTCATTGTTGAGAACACAGCCTCGCAGCAATATGTTGATCCAAATATGGAGAGGAGTTTCTGGCCCGCGAGCTTGACGTGGGGATACCTTGCTTCTGGCACCTGCCCCCAGAATACTGCGATTTTCTGAGACTGCAGGAACGTCTTCAGCCCTTCGTCTTCTTGTAGTTCAAGCAGTTCCAGTTCGAAGGCTCCTACATCTCCTGCCAAGTTTTTCATGGTTGGACAGTCGACACTCAACACATCAACCATAAAAGGATTCATCAGAAGGGCAAAACAAGGCTTGAGTTGGTGCATATCTTTGAACCGGGAATGAAAGTCCCTCTCCAGTTCCTCAAGCTTTACGAAATATTCCCTGAGCTTAGCATCGGTCAGTTCAAACTCAGGTTCTGCATCCAGCATGCTCTTCAGCCGCGGGAAGTGGATCAGGCGCTTTGTTTTCAGGTCGTTTTGAAAAAGTTTTAGCTTGTTTTGGAAGCTGAAGACTGATTGGGCAAATTCCGATACCATTTTTTCTTTTCCTTGCAGCGACATGTTTAGAGTTTTAAGGTGCTGAACTACGTCAGTGAGGTAACCGAGATCAACACACCAACCTGCGTCATGAAGTTCAGGACATGGCTTCTCTTTCGCCTCCAGGAAAGCTTGAATTGGCTTCAGGAGATCAACAAACCTTGATAGTACGTTGTTCATTGACAGCCAGCGTACCGCACAAAAAAACGAAACGTCGATGGGCGCTTCATGAAGTTCCAGTTCTTCGAGGAAGTTGCGGAATTGCCGGTGGGTTTTTGCATTTGATCGTATGTAGTTGACGACTCGAAGGACGGTGCTTATAACGTCTTTGTAGCTGAAGTGCTTCGCCACCAGGTGCTCGCGATGGATAATGCAATGGATTGGGAGAAAATCTGGAATGCTGGGGTCGCTCCGCAGAAGACCTACCAAGCCCACATTCTTACCGACCATAGCAGGCGCACCATCAGTGGCAATAGCGACAAGTTTCTGCAGAGGAACGTCGAACCTCTCTAACGTTGTTAACAATGCATTCTTAATGTCAACACCACGAGTGGTTTCCTTGAGGGCAACCATGTCCAGAAGCTCTTCTCTCACGCTTTCGTCGGATGAAACATAACGGACGAAGATTGCAAGCTGTGGCTTATCTTGTATATCCGTAGATTCATCAAGGGCTAAGCTGAATGCTTTACAGCTTTTCAGGCCCTCTTGAAGCTTGTCGACGACATCGGCGCTTAGCTGTGAAATGCGTCTTTCGACCGAATGTCGTGAAACTGGGACTTGGTTGACCAACCTTTGAAGATTCTTGTTGTTTGGATCCAACAATGCCAGGACGTCGGAGATGTTGGTCTTCACAAATTCTCCTTCCGAGTAAGCTCGCTTGGTACGAGCAATGTTCCACGCGATTGCAAAGCTTGCTTCGGCTGCTACGTCAGATTCCTTGCTGAAGGTCTTCATCAAGGACTGCTGACTCTGAAGTCGCGATTTGAGCTGGGCCAGTTTGACTTTTCTCAACTCAGATGAAGCTGGATAGTCCCGAGAAAAGGCATTGTGGTTGGTCTCATAATGCCGTCGAACATTGCTTGCCTTGTGGTGCGAAATTGCTGCATTACAGATGAGGCAGAGGGGCTTACCGTTTTTCTCTGTGAAAGCGAAATCTTCCTCCCACTCAGGAAGGAATGCCCGATGTTCATCTTCGTACTTGCGTTTCTTGTTGGACGTCATTGCGACGACGTCCGCAGAGCCTCGTCACAGCTTCGCCAAAGGTGGTTAGACGCAGGCAACAATTCACTTCTTGTCTCGACAGAGCAGGTAGAACACCGTAGAGGCAGCTGAAGAAATGATGACCTCCTCGCATGAAATGCTGACAGTCATTCAGAACTTTTTTATCTTCCGTATGCACATGTCTGCTTTTCCAATCGAAGCACGACCTTGGTACAACAAACCTTTTGCCCTTCCATGCAAGCGTTCCAGACACGCCTTCACTAACCGCCAGCTAGTCACCCCCTCTCCCCCCCCTCCCCGAAAGTATAAAAAAGCAGCCTGCGGGTCACAACTGTAAGCCGCTAAAAATAACAATGAGAATGTTCTCGGTCCTTTGTGAACTTGAACATAACATCTGGGACTAGTGGAAGCTATGAATGAGGTCAACCCGGTCTTCCGCGACCTTCAACAAGAAACGATATGGGGGAAGATTCATTATCTAAAGGGGGCAAGTATCACCGGCAAGTGACAAAGGCCGGGAGACAGATTATTTCCTCGACCCCAAGCCAAAGTGCCCGCATGGTTTGACAATCCCTGTCCCTGATGCATTTCCCCTACGGTCCAGCAAACTCTCTCGAACAATGAAAGGAACAGGATCTGTGGAAACATACGAGTGAAACGCGGATCGACTGTACCTATGGTGGCACAAAGCTGCCGAAGTGCAAGGTGTTTTTATTCTGAAATATTTTCCTTCTTCCCAGGGGAAAGAAGGAAAGAATTTCCTTCTTTCCCCAAAAAAGAAAGAAGGAAAATTGCGGGCGGGTGGGCCGGGGGGGGGGGGGGGGTGTCCTTTACGAGGGATCCGCGAGCCGCACTTGGACCAGCAAAGAGCCGCATGCGGCTCGCGAGCCGCGGTTTGGCCACCCCTGGACTATACCATGATAGTTTAAAAAAAACAACGCCTAAGTTTTTAATTTTGGGAAACATTAAAAGAAATGTCCTTAGTAATAATGACCTGCCTTTTTTGTAGAAACAAAACTGCCTTCGTTTTATTCGCATTTATTTTTTGAGCATTACGTCTAATCCAAGTATCAAGCTTTTTTAGTGTTTCATTCACATAATCTATGAAATCCGAGGCGTTATCAACGTCATAAAATAGGCTTGCATCGTCAGCAGAAATACCAAAGTATATTGATGGACTTATATATAATATGTTATTTATTTCAATGTTAAACAAACATGCCCAAGAACACATCCTTAAAAAACGCCTGATTTAATCGGTTTGTTCTCAGATAACTGATAATTTATATTGATATACTGCCTACTAGATGATAAATATGATTGTAAAAGTTGGTAGTTTTTCCGACCAAATTAATTAATGTATATTTTTTTTAAATGCAAATATGATCTACATGGTCACACACATTGCTTTTAGTCGGGGTTTAATTTTTTGTATCACAATTTTTGTTTAATTTTCGAGTCTAGCGCGTATGCAAACACATTGATTTTACTCGAGGTTTAATTATCTGTATTACCAATTTTATAATTTGCGATTCTTACACGGTTGAACTCCGAATGTAAAAACTAAGCTTTGAGCTTCCGCCAGGAAAGACAGCTCAATAGACATTTTGCTAAATTACCCAAGCATCAACGATAATGTTGAGAACGTTGGCACACGTTCTGCACGTGCTCGCTTTCCGTATAGAAAATATTTGAAATAAATAACCAACATAAAGTGTCTGTTGAACACACGAGCATTCCATAGCTTCTTGGTATTATTCGAGCATCATTAGCAGTGAGGAATACAGCTTGTTACTCCTGTCATACGGACACTGAAAGAATGATCAATTTGCATTTCATGTTGTATTAGTGACCATTTTTATAATTTTCCATAAACCTGTCTTCTCACACAAAAAGGTTGCCATATAAATCGCACATATACCTACATTTTACAGACGCAGCGGCAAAAACTGATTGATAAACATGCGTATGCGTTTTCTGATCGCGATATGAGCACAAGAGAGAGCAAATTTTACCATTCAAAAGCGTCAACGAATCGAACTTGAAATATAACCCCGGCTACATATTAAGCACACGCAAAGTTTTATACTTAAAGAAAACAAAATAGTGTATCCCAGGGTTGTATAAAACGTACTGAGAAAATTTTTCGCGGAAAAACCTCGAAGCATACATTGAAAAATGCGGAACTTATTAGAGAATAATAAACGCTAGAGTATATTTTTTCTAAGAAATACATCGCTGATCATAATTTCTCATTTGTAACGCCGCACGTTTTCTTTGTACTGAAGAACAGAGTTGTAAAACTACCTGAATTGATTTACAAACGTAACTACAGTTCTTTTTACGTTGAGTTATCTTCACGTGCTTTTTGAGAAGACTAACTATAAGGTAGGAACAGAAGCACTGCATTAGCGTTCACTCAGGCTGGAATCGCACAGATCCTCGACAAGTCTCCTCAAATGCCAAAAAATCCAGTTGTACTTCCGTGCCACGAAACACAGGGGAATTTCCGCATTGCCCAAGGACGTTCTCTTAAACTGCCCTTGCACATATGGGATAGGATAGCGCAAGTGCATGCAATGTTAAAAAGCTTTGGCATGCCAATTTGCTCCCCGGGCAGCGGCGGCCACCAATACGAAGAGCCGCCAATACATGCACACTTCTGGGCAGCTAAAACAACCCTGACAGCAAAAAAAAACAAAAAACAAAAAAAAAACGATAGGAGGGAAATTTTGCTCACCTTTAGAGACGGTGCTGATATTTAAAGAACTACGCTGAACTGGTTCAGCATAGTTCAGAAGCTGGGACGAATCTAAAGCGCCAGTGCAGCTGCCTTGCAACTTGCGGTTGAATCGAATGCGCCAGTTCCTGTGCTGCTTAACTAATTATGCCAGATTAGGTTAGGAGAACATACCTTTTATTACAACTGTAAAAAACGAGTTCTCGGCATTTTTAATGCGCTGCACCAAGTAACTCTTACATTATTCAGTTGTCGGAGAACGAAGCGGTGCCTTTAGGGTTAGGGACAAGTACGTCTTGATAAGTTAACAAAGAAAATCGAGGGTCCGCATTCGTGTATTTTAATTTAACTAATTTAGCGGTAATTACTCATTTTCCCCAGGAGCCAAACGGTTTTGTACCATGGTTCCTGAAAAGGTATAGTTGTTCACAGAAACAGGACACTTGCACGATAAATTCATTTTAATCAAATCATAAGATGACATTCGTAGTTTTATTCTTTTGGGCACTGCGGATTTGACTGGAAAAAGGTGGAATTATTAAGAGTTTGTTTGAAATAATTTGAAACCCCGTTGGTTCGCCAGTATCCTGCAGCTTTGGTGTTAGTCTTAGTGCACCTTCTTTCGGAGTCTTCAGATTCCAGATGAAACAAGGCGATTCCAATTTTTAAGTCTGGATAACGCTTCGTCGCTTCGCAAATCTGCAGTGACAAGTACCAAAGATTACAATTTCGAACATTTATTTTAGTCTTGGTGGAGAAATTGCGTTAAACAAATGTAAATGCATGCCATTAAAATATCCTTAGTAGGATTTATTTTTCGTTCCAAAACATTTGTACGCCAAATAATAAATGTTACGAAATGTATGCATACTTTTAAGGAAATCTAATATACACAGCCTTCGACAAAGTTAGACAAAATGCAAAGACGCAAAACCTCGAAACATTTCGGCTTGTATTTCTATGTTGCTGCTTGAAAGCAAGGCTAAACAAACCAAGTCAACATTTAGGCGTGAGTGTTAACAACCTTTTTAAAAACCTTGATTGTGGAACGTTGTTATTGGAGTAAAATTATTATTTCTACTTGCCATAAAATCGGTTGTGTCAATATTTAAAAAAAAAACTTAGTACAAAAACATAAAAAAATCCAGCATTACAATAAGTTTTGCGCAGAACAAACGTCTCTCGGTCTAAACGTGGTGGTACAAAAATTGTTGTGTTCTTGAAAAGTATTGCCTACATTTATTCATGATGTTCTAACCTGCCAAACACGCGTTCAAATTCTCACCGAGCAAATTCATTAGCAAAATAAAAAAAAAATATAAAAGGCAGAGTTAACCGTCTCATCTGGCAGGCAAAATATGTGAGGGATCTTGTATAGATAATATTTTCACCAGCGTGATGAGCGAATGACAGTAAACCTTAATATAAATATCTGATCTGGCCACTCTGTGCCTTCAGCTAAGAGCAATTGAACGCCTTGCAAGCGCCGAACGTCCAAGACTCGTGCGGCGGATCAGAAGAGCACGTCGTCCTCATCGCCATCAAACCGCCAAGGCTTTCCCAGCCGCAACGCAAGGTGAAGCCTCCGGACACCCCCTTAGCGAAGACACTTCTCACAGCTGATAGAAGTGTCTTGGCGAACCCCGAACTTTCAAGCAACGGGGCTTGCGATGTTGAGAAGACCGCGTCGTCCACTCCTTGTATATATCATCTCATACTCTTCATCATTAGACGTGGCACCGCTGGCCTACATGATACGGGCTGTCGCAGTTCCGCGGTGCCACGGCTATCCTGGGCCAATAAAGATTACGATTACGATTACGATTCGCAGGAATGATGACTGACACAAACTAGCGCACTACCGCTTTTAGGCCGGCCATTATTAAGAAATTATATCAAGTTCGTCATTCGGGACACTGACTGCCAGTCGGGATGTTCCCTAGTGTAACGCACTCTGATGGTCTATCATATGACGTCCGACAGCCACTGGTGGAACGTAGCTCACGCCAGTGCTATAGACATAAAACTTTTGGACGACGGCCGGGTAGTCGTAGCACAAGGTTCTGACCACGAGCGCACCTGTCTAAAGAATGTTTCGGCTAGATGTGGCCCCGTCTAATCTAATTTATAAGAATCTTCCATATATTATTTGTTGTATTAAAGTTCTACTCATCTGCCGTGTAGTTTATTTTCGCATCGTCGAAGCCTCCTTTCGGTTGCGCATCTCCGGCCCAGCAAACTTCGTATAATTAGCCGTACACAAATCGTTCATCAAATTTCCTAATATACTCCACACTCACTATGAACTGCGTTTAGTCGAGAACGAGCTCCTCTAAAGCGAGCATAGCGGACAAAGAGGATTGACAGGATGCGTGGTTGCAGCGACGATGAGTGACACATCCACCGCGACCGAAAGCGTTGGCGTGATAAGCGTGGTTTCTGCTCAGGGTTGTCGGAAGGCATAGTTGTTAGAACTCGAACAGTAGCGGTTTCCCGCATGTCCCAAATACTTTGCTCGTGTATGCGGAAACATTTTGTGTAGCGAAGCAGTACTGTTTCCCCGGATAGTCGTTCGCTCGTGCCATGAAAACTTACATCCCCCGACCGTGCGTTCGCCTGCATGTCAAGTGTTCCTGACCTGCAGACAGAGACATTCAATGTACAGTCAAGATCGCCACCGAGAAATCTTGACATCATCTTTGCGGCTGCCGTTTACAAACAGAAAGCCAATAAACTCGCAGTCTGACTGTCAATCAGACAGCACTTATCGGCAGATCAGAGATGCTTGACGTAAACGCAGGTAGCTTCGGTTGTCCATTCAAAAACACTGACTGCCCGATAAGTTTCCACTGATGTTCTTTTTTTAATCGGGGCGACATGTTAAGAAAAGTACTACTCTATGGCATACAATCGAAACCGAGAAAAACTGAAACTTTGTAGAAGAGGAAATGGCACTAGAAAATATGGATATAATTTGAAGAACAGGAAAAGTAAAACACGCTTGGTCAGCTGACGGAACCAAGGAAAAAGACCTAAACGACAAATGTTATATTTGGGCGGATCAAATATGTAATCGAAGTGTTGTATTTTATATTGCGCAGAACCAAACCACACACATTTCTTATCGGCTATCAATTCCAATGGAAACTTTATGTATCCAAGTACTCGTTTTAAGCTATGAGGTAGGAAAGAGCCGTTGGTTTGCGACCAGTATAGAAGGGCAGTTACGCAAGCCCTAGCCCGAGCGTCGGATTGAACGAACGCAGTAAAACATAAAACGGCACAGCACAAAATAAACCTGGCGCACCGCAAAGAATTAGGTAGGGTACATAGAAAAAGGTACTAACGGTTACAAAGGTGAGAGCCACCAGCAATTCATTGATAGCGCAGTTTGCCCTTGGTGTACCAGCCACACAGGTAAGAGTGGAGCGGACATTCTAGGCGCTAAAGTTTATCAGATTCGAACAGAAGGCTCGAATTGCACCGAATGCACTGGATTCAGTACGGTATCTTAGGTCATACTGATGCCTTGGGTCTTTCTTCTTCGCGGTGTATTTTGCACAGATTCTTGAATTTACTATTGTTGCAACATGTCGGAAAAAGGTACAGAATTTTACTGACTTCATCTGAAAAAAAAAAGTTTATTTTTTTTTCTTTATTTACTTCTGGTTGTGATTTTTTTTCGCACGCTTACACGAATTGTTAAAATCTCAAACGCAGCATATTTTGTTCCGCTCGGAAGCGAAACAGGAAAAGAAGTTTTGTTTTTTCGTCTTTTTGAGAAGAATTAAAACCAGAGTAAAAAATAAAAGCCATTTACAACTCCCTGTAACGCCGAATTAGAGCGTAGCTCTTAAGAGGTAGGGAAGGCACGGGGGAGGAGGCCACGTGACCTCGGGGAGGTCACGTGACCTGGGGGTCACGTGACTTCGGGAGTCACGTGACCTCGGGGGGAGGGGGGTCATTTGACCAGGGGGTCACATGACCTCGGGGGTCACGTGACCTGGGGGCCACACTCCCTTGTGGGTCACGTGGCCTGGGGGTCACGTGACCTGGAGGGGTCACATGACCTTACGGTTACGCCGACGGTGACGGCGACGGCGACGGCGACGGCGACGGCGACGCCGACGCCGCTCAAGCTAGAAACGGGCGCCTAAGAGCTGCGTTCTAAAAAAGACTGGCTGTTTTTTTGTTATTTTTAAAAATCGAGGCAAACATTTCGTAGCTTTATATCGTAGTTTCCCAGGTAGCACGCAGAGGAATGCCAAACTTGGGCAAAGGTCTGAAAAACATAACGGCCAACTTAGGCGGTTAGGTTTTTGCACCATGGCACTCATCAGTGCCAAAGTATGGTGCCTAACTATAGCCTTAGTTGGGCGATCCTAGGGCATGCCAAGGTTTGGCTCATCTCTGGTACGCCTGAGGAGTGCCAAAGTTGGTGCCATACTTGAGCCATAACTGCCAGAGCAAAACCGAATTTGGGTATTTCAGGCATGCCAAAGTTTGGCATTGCTATGGTCTGCAAGGGGAGCTCCAAAGTTGGAGCCATACTTCAGCCATAACTGCCATAGTAAATCCTAATCTGGAAATTCGGGGCATGCCAAGGTTTGGCGTTTTTCTGGTCCGCCAGAGGAGCACCAAAGTGGGTTCCATACTTGAGCCATAACTGCCAAAGCAACGCCGAATTTGGGTATTTCGGGTATGCCAATTTTGGCCTTTCTCTGGTCCGCTACAGTGCTGCAAAGTAAGTGCCAGACTTGAACCATAACTGCCACAGCAACGCCTAATTTGGGTATTTCGGCCACACCAAATTTGGCTTTTCTCTGGTCCGCCGCAGCTGTGCCAAAGTAAGTGCCAGACTTGAGCCATAACTGCCAAAGCAACGCCGAATTTGGGTATTTCGTATATGCCAAGTTTGGCCTTTCTCTGGTCCGCTACAGTGCTGCCAAAGTAAGTGCCAGACTTGAGCCATAACTGCAAAAGCAACGCCTAATTTGGGTATTTCGGGCGTGCCAAGTTCGGCCTTTCTCTCGTCCGCCACAGTTTTGCCAAAGTAAGTGCCAGACTTTAACCCTAACTGCCAAAGCAACGCCTAATTCGGGTATTTTGGCCACGCCGAGTTTGGCTTTTCTCTGATTCGCCAAAGTTGTGCCGAAGTAAGTGCCAGACTTGAGCCATAACTGCAAAAGCAACGCCTAATTTGGGTATTTCCGACATGCCAAGTTTGGCTTTTTCTGGTCCGCCACAGTTTTGCCAAAGTAAGTGCCAGACTCTAATCCTAACTGCCAAAGCAACACCTAATTCGGGTATTTTGGCCACGCCGAGTTTGCTTTTCTCTGGTCCGCCACACTTGTGCCAAAACAGGTGCCAGACTTGAGCCATAACTGCCAACGCAACGCCTAATTTGGGTATTTCGGACATGCCAAGTTTGGCTTTTCTCTGGTGCGCCACAGTTCTGCCAAAGTAAGTGCCAGACTTGAGCCATAACTTCCGCAGTAAATCTTAATTTTTCGATTCGGGGCATGCCGAAGTTTGGCTACATCTCTGGCTACCCACTGAAGTGCCAAATAAGTGCCAAAAGTGGTAAAGAAAGTATTAAAGCCTGCCCAAGTTTGAAATATGCCTGGTGTTTCACAGAAGTGCTCTTTCACGCGTCCAAGAAGAGAATAAAATTAAAAAAGCATTGGAAACATGATGGTCAGATGTCATAACCTCCGTTCCCAAGCAGCACGGCAATACTTTGCAGTATCGTGCCAGTAACGGCCGAAAGTCGGTCCCAATATCGCCCAAAGGTCCAGTTTTGCACCACCGTTTTATATCCGGCAGGTACTGCCGTACAGCCGTTTTGCCCCGGCCTACAGTTCGCGCAATATTGTGCGAATACTCTACAATGCGTCTTCTCCGTATCGGCCGAACGTCGTTCAAATATGTGTACGTTGCATAGTCTTATTAAACAACTATCATGACACACATTGTATTTTCGACATATTTGCAAAGGTCACACTTCTCCGTAAAACGAAAAGCAAATTATAAAATAAAATTAACACTGTCCTCATGCCAAGCAAAATTCATCACACAAAAACCGCGGAGATTGAGAGGAAAGCAGGACTACTATCAGAAGCCTTCTTGCAGTGTACTTACTAATAACAAAAGCGATATCATGTAATCCTTGATAGATGCAAAATCTAACTCACGCACCCCACAAACACATTCGAGAAAGAAGGTTGCGCACATTCAACTGACATCTCGTCGTCGGCGAAGAGCAGTTTTTGTCGAGGCGTGTTCAACAAACACATCACAAAAATTCCACAAACTCCGGTGAAAAAAATGGCTGTTACCGAAAAATTGGCATGGATGTATTCCGGCCGTTTACGACGACAAAACACGACCGCGTCTGCAACGCACGAAAGCAACAGAACACTGAAGAGCGCATTTCGAAAACCGGAACTACGTGGCCCGCGTGACAGAGAGAGTCACGTGAAAAAAAGTTTGTCCAACCGTTTTAGTCCTACGCGTCCTACGCAGAGAGGTCACGCTTTTCGCTCCACCTTCTTGATTTGTTTAAAGCGGCTGTCTCGCTCGCTGACAGCCGCACGAAGACACAAAAGCAGGTGGGGAGGATTTGCAAAAGGCGAGGTCGAAGGGGAAACTACAACGCAGCTAGCCTCCCTCGGCATTTTCGACGCTTTAGAGTAAAAAAAAACAAACAAAACAAACACAACTTATAAAAAAAAAAAGAAAAAAACTCTGCTGTACAGCCAAAGCTACAGGGGAGAGAGTGTATTCCGACCTGTTGAACAGTAGGGAAATAAGGGACGGGGAGTCCCAGCCCTCTTTAGAAAGAAATAGAATGGAATGAAAGGAACGTCCGCTTCTGCCGGTGACCTTGTCGACTTGCCTAGTCTGTCAGCGTTCGGCTTCCATTGTGGGCCCCAGAAAGATAATCTTCTTTCTTGAGAGCGAAAGGAAAGGGGTGCTTATGTTTTGCGGGCTTGTCGCCACCCGATAGGCTTCAATTATTTCAATCCCCACTCGCTCACAGTGGCTCCCCATGGCTGTCGTGCCGGCGAAATTAGGAGCGCAGCCGGGACATTTCCTCCCGTGAATAACGATCGGGTGCTGAGAATCCGAAGCAGCTCTTTCGGCGTCCATTTGATGTTCTCGGAGTCGGTCGTTGAGGCATCACCTCGTTTGCGCGATGTACCTGTCCCCGTAGGACAGGGGGATCGCTTACACTTCCTCCGCTTTCTCTCCTTCCCCCAAGATTTCCCTTTACCGAACTCCCGCGGAGCGAACGGGCTTTGAGCTTGAAGCCGAAAATAAATGTTGTTCAAGTTGAAAGATTGTCCTTTCTGTATCGTCCCTTATGTGTCTCCACTTTCTAAATGTTCAAAAAGTACAAACACGCTAAAATAGAACAAGTTCCGGAATTTCAATTTAATTCCCCAGGTGTGATGCGTGAGCGGCGCCACGGAGCCCCGGTCGTTTACGCTCTTTGTTATCGCTAGGATCTGACTGTGCCCACTCACAATGCAAGACACGCACAGAGCCACGTTCGCTTTTGCAATGCGCCGGCTAATAATGATATCTGTTGAGGAGACGTACGCACATCGGGCTCGTACAGCGCTAGCTCGATGGTAGAACTTTCTGTAAAAGCGCATTCACACCGAGAATGTAAGCAGTCGCGCAATGCAACTAAATCGCATCGCAAAAAAAAAAAAAATCGCCGTTTCGGTGGCTTTGAGGCGAGAGCGTCGGCCTACGGATCCCCATGTGGCGGGTTCGAATCCCGGCCGAGGTGTCCGTAATATGACGGAGGCTTCTTGCGGAGAAGACGCCGTGTAACCGAGCTTTCGGTTGCACGTCGAAAGATCCCCAGGTCGTCCAAATTAATCCTCAGTCCTCCGCTGGGGCGTGCCAGATGCCCGTCGTTGGTTTGGCACGTAAAACCCCCAAATTTGACTTTTGATCGCAAAAAAAAAATAGACGATCACTCTGACGGGCGCAATGTGCGAGTCCAACACCTTCGTTGGCGAGTCGCTTTTTCAAAAACCCTCGCTCTGAACGCCGTTGATTGGCTCAGCCTCTCCGCTACTAGATCGCATCGCAAAAAGTCGGGTCAGCAAGCGACTGCTCAAATCGCGTCGCTTTTTGCCCGCTCTGGTCGCTTTTGCGATGAAAGTTAGCGCGCGACTAGATCGCATCGTCGGTGTGAACGCGCCATAATGTCGAACCAGTCTCACGGCACGTCCCGATATTGGCGTGTGTACCTACGCGCGAGTACAACATCCGAAACAATTTGCGTTTGCAAAGCCTGGTCCAGCCGCGTCAAAACGTTCAGCTAACCTTTGTACTGAAGAAATCAAGAGACACCCAAAATAAGATAAAGTGGCCAGCAGAATGAAACTTGATTTATATTTAATTAAATGAAGACCACCCGCGTACATCAAAAACTCATCAGCCGAACTCTAGGGCACTCTAGGGCAGTAAGCCTAGTTCTGGCACTTGTTTGGCAACTTCGGCCCGTAGCTGCCAGTGGACAGCCGAACTATCGCGAAGCGAAGCCTAACTTTGGCACTTGTTTGGCGACTTTGGCCCGTAGCTGCCAGAGGACAGCCGAACTATCGTTAAGCGAAGCCTATCTTTGGCACTTGTTTGGCGACTCGTCCTCTCCTTCCGCGCGCTCTTTCTACACCACGTGTTTCGACTAATCTCTTTATTTCCCTTTCAAACCGCATATTTTCCGTGCGTTTTCAATCCACTTTCTTTAGTTTTTCCAGTTCCTGCGAGAAGTGTACGTATCTCATTCAGCAGCGGACTCAGCTTTCACAACTGTGAACAGGTTTAGATTACCGGCCCGATGGCCGTATTTTCGAAAATCACTTAACGTTTACAGAATGACCCACCTACTCATTTCTTCCTTACGCTACTCCTAATGGTGGCTTGCCCTATAAATCTACTGGTTTAGAAAAATGTCGCTCCTACATCCTGCATGCGGCGACTTCAAAGCGCCGAACTTTGATTGAAGGGATCAGTTCGTCGACGTAAAGGTTTGCTACTTTTTCCTCTACACGCTGTCTCCGACCAATCAGAAAGAACAACGGCGTTGTCTGGTACTCGCGCATAGTTTTGCGCTCAAACGTGCAAGCTGTAAGCTTCTCCACTCAATCCCTTCATATACGTATTTGCTCGTTTCCCCTTTAGTCGAAACGTGGTGGCTGCAGTGTGCTAATTGACCTCAACCACTTCTGGTTTCCAAATAGATGGCGGGTTTCTCTGCATTTGAAAGTTCAAACATACATGCAAACTTCCTGGAATTACAACATAGAGCACTGTCAAATTTAAGTCTTTCTTATGACAAAAATACGATGAGTAATAAATTACGAAATATACGTGTACCGGAAAGGGTGCAGGGGCTGCCGAAAAATAGCGCCGCTAAGATTTTGGCCAGAGACGGAAAGTCGAATAGGGTGGATGTCGTTTTCGCCCCGTACCTGCATGTGGCAGCCGCTTGAGTGGCACTCTGTCACGCACGTGGCAATAGGCCAGTAGGAAGTTTTGGAAAAGAGGTACCGACTACAGGAGGCCCCGATGCAATGGGGGGATACGAGCGTAGAAATACTCGCACTGCTTGCTTACATATGAGTGATTTTAATAAGCAGCGTAACATTTCTGCAGCAGCGTTTCTCGATTGCAGCAAGAAACACTGCAAGCGTTTTTCGCTAGCTCAAAAGCTGAAAGATACAAAAATTACTACATAGACAATTAGTACAAAAAATATATCATATTCGCGTTTGACAGATACTGTTGTTGTTTGTGTTGCAAACATTAAATTATGCTAAAAAATACAGGGTATTTTTAAATTGGGACGTTCGACCGCGCACTAACATCGAATAGCACGTGTACATTGGAACAACGCGTGGAGAAATAGTCACTTTCTTTGTTATTTTATGATGTGGTGTGTGGGGTTTCTTCGCCTCCATCAGGTCGACTTATGGCACTGAAGCCGAATGGCTTGAACGTGCCCGCCGTCATGGCAAGGACGAGCTGTCGGTACATTTGTTGCTCGAGTTCATCACGCGCGGCCCACAAGGCGGGCATTGGGGACGACGACCTCATACACCTGCGAAATTTCTTCAGAGGTGGGTTGGCGCCCGAGGGCCCGCACGTGCTGCGGCAGATACGGAAGGCCAGCTACAGCGAGGAACAGAGACGCCCTCCTGTCTGACATGCGGCGGCCGCGGAAACAAAAGATAAGAAACTGGACGACGGTGGACGGAGTACAGGAGGTTACTCGTGCGCTGGAACCTGGCGCGCGACGACGTATGATCGCGGTGGTTGCGGCCGCGACGCCGAATCTGGCCATGAACCAGTGGCATGGTCCGGACTTAGACCACGGATACGACCCTTGACGACGACGTCTGCAGTATGAGTGTATGGAACGCATCGCAGAGACGAATTACATGCACTAATTACATACAATGGGAAAATGGAGCCAGTTTTTGCCCGTTTTCGGTTTCTGGTGTCATAGAACCCCATGTGTTCAAAAACTCCGCCGGCCGCCATTTTTCCATTGAAATTTTCAGAAAATCACTTATAACTTTTGATTAAGTTATCGCATCGGGCTGAAACTTTGGCATCTGGTTGTGACCTTTAGCGCTACCTTTGGGCGGAGAATGAGCGTTCGGTGATGCCTAGTTTAGTTTTGCGGTAAAAAAAGACCGTGTAAATTTTCTTTTGTTACACCCCGTACTTGCTAAGCACTGGGAAGGTCTTTATCGCTGCTGCTATGTCCTAGTTTCAGCGGGGGCACTCACGGATATAAGTGTGTGAAAATAATGGCGGTGCTGAATTTATTTTAATACTGTGTTGAGATTAATAACTTCGTCAACAAGAAAATGTAAACCGAAACAGCATCAGTTTCCTCCATGGCCAAAGAAAGGAAGACGAAGTCTCAAGCCTTCGGATGAGCTGACATTAAGCTCCGCCAGAACACTGAATTTTCACCGGTTTCAGTCGCTGGATCGCAATAAAACAGCCGATTATTATCCACGGATCCCGTCGTAAATACATGAGTTCACTTTTGACCAACCGCGTTGCGGTTTCGCCCTCTTACAAAGATTATTCCAACACGGAAGCAAGAGCCGACGTTTGACCTATCGCCCGTTAGGTCGAAGAGCGCTTCAAGCTCGCCTAACCTGGCGGTTGCTTCTGCTCTTCACATCATGGAAATAGATTATCTCAACGAAAAATGACGGAACGTTGCAGACCGTTGGTGTGGCACCCCGATCTGCCTAAGTAGACACCATCATCATCCGCTTTGGGTAGGCCATACACCTCGCAAAAATTGACGCCCATGACCTAGGAGCCGCAATTTTGGAAGCAGCGCGCCTCACACCCAAAGAGATAGGTGATACCTATGTCAAGGTACGTTCCTTCCAAAACCTAATTGACATCGACAGGTACCACACGTCCGCCGAGAACAAAATCTTAGCGCTCAGTTCGCTAACCAAACAAAACGTCAAGTTTGATGTCAAGTCTTACAAGTCGAACAACTCAAACAACACTGGGGAGGTTATCCACGGCATCAGGCCCCACTATTCTGACCAGTACATCCAAGCCTCTCTAGTTCTTGAGAACGCCAAGCTCCTTGCTGCACTAATGATTGTAGAGACTCAAACCATTAACATCACAGTAGAGCGACTCAGGCTACCGAGATATGCCTTTGTTAAGCGAGTCGTCTAGCTTCTATAGACCGACACGCGCGGGCTTGACGTCACGAAGCTGCGGCGGATCTGCGATCGCGCCCGAGCCGGTGGTGTGGGCAGAAGGACGCACATTTTGCATGGGCGTCATAACATTTCAGCATGCCAGGAAGCTGTTTTGCCGTTCATTGCACCGAAAGTACAGAAAAAGGAGCGTAGTGAGTTTCCACAAGTTACCGGCAGGCTCTGACACGCGTAGAATGGTGGGTGATATCCGTGGATCGAAAAGAATGGTCGCCTCGCGTAAACGACCGTTTGTGCGGCAAGCACTTTCTTAAAGGCAAGTGCGGCTTCCATTTCAATCTCCGTCCCGAGGCTTGCTTATGTGCACAGAAACCGTCGTTTAATCAAAACCACCGGGTTTTTTGTACCCACGGCGTTCACGCACACAACACCGGCCAAGCGCTAATCGGTGGCTCGCTACGCTCGTGCTACCAAGCAGAAGGGGATTGGCGTCAGAACGGCAGTGTTGTCGGAGTTACCTAAAAACATGTAACGAAATACATTACTCGTCACATGCAAATAAACGGTACGCGCTACCGAGCTACGTTACATAAGAATAAAAGGAATGCGTTACCGCAACAAATAAAAAAGTGTCACGTTACTTCTGCGTTGCTTCCTAAATTATGATTTGACATGCATTACTGTTTTTACGATACAGGTTTGCATAAGCTCATATATCAAGAAACATTATGTTCATGCGGAAACTGAACATAATTACTTTATCTCTTTTTACAGTTTAACCTAAATACTCATGAGGAAAAACGCAAAGAACGCGGAAAACTGAAAAATTCAGCATGGCTCACGACCTAGAAGCACGAAAAAAATTGAAGTGTAATCTCTTTATTACTTGGGAAGTGATAACGAGTAATGTAACTACGTTGCTTGAAATAGTAACATACGTACGGTACCCGTTACGGTGTCGATAAAGTAACGAGTAGGTTACTACGTTACTGAAAAAAGTAACGCGTTCCTCGCAACAACGTTGCTCATAACGTGCTACCGCCAAGACTGCAGAACAAACAAAGCGTTACTGCTTGTCATACCTTTTGGTCATGAGGGTAAAACAAATATCACACCTTGACTCGAAGACGATTTAATCAATTAATAAGTGCACGTCCGCAAACCCACAGTCTGCTGATCCCGCCGGCAGTGCGGAAACCGACTCAAAGTAATCGTTGGCCTCGAGAGGCTTGTAGCCTGCAGTGCTCCGTGTCGGTCGTGAACTGGCTTGGCGAAAAAACAAATAATTGACGACGTGAGCCGTCTACTTTGTTGGCAGTGACTTCACGTCGGAACTCCATCAGGCCTTGTTTACGGCGTACGGATCCTTGAAGGCAACGCCGCCCATGCACAGTTTGTTTCGATACCGATGCTGTTCAGGCTCGGGTAGCGAGCTCAAATCGTCGGACATAGCATACGACATTCGTTGTCAGGAAATACGACGCACAAATTGAGATAGAAGCGTCCCTACAACGTCAACAACGAGCGCACGCCACACAACGCAATGGCGAAAACACGAAGATGCGGGCCACTTTTGCCCACATAGCTTCCACGCAAGCGCCACCTTCCGGCCGTGTTGGTAAACAAAGCCGCTCCGCGTGTCGCTCTATAACCCCAGCAACCACGCAGCATCCTGTGAGCGCACTGCTGCAATATAGGACACCGTGCGGACTTCTCCTTATTCAAAGTAGCACACAACACGTGCCCCAGGTAGAGCAAACGCTTCCCCTTAAGCCAGTACCCCACGCAGATGCCCCACAAATGTGAACCGTACTGTGTTAACTGCCAAGGCGAACACCCTCCCAACTCTATCCTAAGTCCTAGAAGACAGCAAGCTGACTAAGCCATCCAACAGGCCGCAATCGAACGCCGCAACGCCTTGAAAATCTCCGACGGATCTTACCACAAGAAATAACTCCAAGCCGGCAGGATTATCCAACTACTACGAAAAATGGCCAGAGCTGCCGACGTTAAATCGCTTCTTCCTACTCCAAAGTGAATGGACCCCACACAGAGAATCTCAAGCTGGCGTCCACCAACCCCACACAAAATCCATCCGACCCTCAATTTGTCGGGGAAACGTGCATGCGTCCTACAAGAAACACCTACCCCAATGAGACGCACCCGCCCAGCATAAGACCGGGAAGCACGCTTTCACCCCTCACTAAGACACCTAACCCCCAACACAGGGACCAGAACAGGGCAACGAGCAAGCCCAGAGAAACACCAGTGATACATTTTAGCACCCGTCGCGCAGCTAGACTAAAGCCATACAGACTGCGGAACAGAATCCACATACAGAAAACATCGCGGAACCCATAAAATAAGGCATTATATTAAGAAACAGCTCATTAGCAATTCCCCGACTCACGAACAGCACGCGCTTGAAACCAAAATAAACAACCTACAGACAAAGGTCGACAACATTCTGGTCAAACTCGACTATTTCATCAACGTCGTCCAAGCTTCTATAGACGCTTTACACACGCGCCAGATTACAGCCGCCATTGCCGACCTTCCCTTGTCCTAACGAGATACCGAGCCACTGAAACGGGCTTTGACGAGCCCCCACAAAGACCAAAGCTGAGGAGGAAGACGCAATAAAATGTGAAATGACAATGACCTGGCTTGCAATGGTAATGATGAAGTGAAGCGAACGGAATAAGAGGAAACACAAACTCAAGGTCGGTTATGGCGGCGCCCATGCACAGCTGCTGCAAAGCGTCTATATAATCAAACAACCCAAGTGATCAACCCAAAGACAACCTCATACAACAGATCGCCAACAGCCTGATCCAGATATCCAAACAAGTTGAGAACATTGAGGCCCCCACGATCAAAAAGAAGCAGGTTATCGACAACCTCCAAATTATCAGGAAGAGACACGCGCTCTCACCGAACAGGCCCACACAGCTCTGGCCGTATTACCTGAGTACGACGACGAAGCCATCAACGATGAGTAACTCGTGAACGGAAACTAATACTCACCATCGAAACCACACATCGCACGTTTATATACTTCAGTGGAACTACTGCAAAGGCATCCGCCGCATCATGAAACTATTGATGCGACACCTCATTTCACAAGAGTTCAAATCCGACATCATAGCCCTGCAGGGAACGAACGGGCCAGTATCGTTACCTGGCTACGACTCATACGCACAACCGAGCATAACCAGCAAGTCTAATAATTAATAAAAATTTGTAAATAAACATTTTAATCAGTGAAATAAATATATATTTCCGATTAGAAACATGCTGAGCGTTATACAAAATCATGAAATCAGTCATTTTCAGAAATATTTTCAGCGCATGAGAAGTACAGTAGTCAACTAAAGTTACCACTCCTGGAGCAGGTACAAGGCTAGTGGTTGCTGTAAGGGGTCCGGGCTATTTTTCCGTCTCTTATTCAGCCGCAGCCTTCTACCTCCTCCATGTGTGGTAACTTCAGTAACCTACTGCACTTCTCACGCGCTCAATGGCTTTCTGAAAATTACAGATTTAGAGGTTTTGGGCGATGCTCAGCAAATTTCTAACTGGAACCATATGACTATTTTGACTAAGTTTAAAAAGTTAATCAACAAATTTTAATTAATTAGCCGACTTATCGCAAAGATCATTCACCCCCATATTTACTTCTGGGCGCATAACTCACTCCCCCAGACCGCGTAAATGTAGCATTCATGGCTTTTTTAAACAAATCTCTAAGAATATATATACATATATATATAACACCCTGTGTATCTTATATAGTTCATTTGCAGCTCTTTTATTGGTCTTATCTGTTCTTATTTATCTTGTATGATTCATATGTGTTTATTTCATACAAGACATTTTTCGTATAAATTTTTTTTCCACTAGAGAAATGTTAAAACGATACACTGGGCAAATGAAAAGAAAATAGTATTAACTCGCTGAATACGTTACCAGGGCAGTGCTATGTTTCGAGCGAAATTAAAGTGGCGACGTAAGATCATCATGGCGCATTCCATTTCTGAGCACTATAATCTTTGGAACTTGTGCAAGCAGCCGGTTGGCTGTGGGCCGTTTTCTAAAGAGTCGCCGGCCGCATGTGGTCCTCTTGCCGCGAGTTTGAGACGCTTTCATAGGGTGTTTACATGTAAAACTGTGTAATGATAATCCGGGTTATACATACATATTTTATATTTATTAAAAATATATATATTAAAGCCATGATGATTGAAGAACAAGTCATCTGTTCGCGACAGCAATTTACTATAGGTGGCGTCGCACGTTTTCGAAATGGCGGTTTAGGGAAGGTCAGAAATGCGTGCAGGTATACCAGTCGTGGAGCCTGTCTATAGTGTCACCAGACTTAACTAGGCCGCACAAATTATTCCTGCTAATACGAGGAAGCTCGGGTGTTTTTAGCGCTGGTCACCTCTTTATCTTGAGAACAAAAACGGTGTTTAGCAAAATATTTACCGCAGTGGGCTCTTTATAATTCTGGAATAAAACCGAAACTATCATCTATTTTGGATTTAATTCCTCGGTATAGGTGTTCATTTCGCATTCTTTCATAACTCAATATATGTCCTAGCGAAGTAATTCAGCTAAAAATGTTGTTCGCGGATGCGTTTTTGGCCTTCGTGTCTGATCTAGGCACTTCAAAATAATTTCGAGAGTTCAGTGTCCTTTAAAGCCATGGTCGTTTATACACATAAGTGGTGACAAATATTATTGTGCTTGTGAAAAAATTGTCGTTGATATTTGTGTGTTCTTGTAGCATTTTCTAGCTCTGATATTTGTCATATAAAATATTACACTGTGGGCATTTTAATGAGTTTTGGGGTCTTTATATGATTAATGGATTTAACAATATGTCCAGCACTAGATTAACAGAACCAATAAAAATTTGACAAAATATGCCCAAGGGTGATGCGTTTAAAATGTTCTAAAACCGAATAAATTAAGAAACGTTGTTCTCACCACAAAAACCAAAAGACATAAACCGAGTCAGGCAACAGAAATCCGTGTGAGTATTTTAAAGCAACACGTGACTTAGTACTTTATATAACCTCGAGCGTTTGACTGCTTCTCTATAAAGTTAACGATGCCAGACTTTTTGATTTGGTAAAAACAGAAAGATTCCCTTCTGGAAAGGTCATTATGGTTAAATGAAGTATTTTGTGATTATGGTGTTTATTGGGGCCTACATTACCGCAATTTTTATAAATGACGATAAAAATTAAGATATTTTAGTCTGGATTTTTTATCTCTAATAATATTTCGTGCTTATGACCCAATATCAATCACGCGAACAAGTATGCCAATCAATGGTGTGCAAAGTATTATCAGTAGTACCAATTTCTACAATTTTAATTAAAAAGTTATAAAATAAAAATGGCTGAAAATCTATTAGAACTTTCTAGCTAATTTGAGAAATTTATGTTAAATTACACTATTTGCGGGCAAAGCATGTGGTGATTATCAAGTCACCGCCAATCATAAAAAAAACTAAATGCAAAACACACAAAACAAATTAATTTTCTTTATTTATTTTTAGTACATTTAGTTCCCTAATATTTACGCGGCGTCATTTTTCCAATTTCAGTCTTTTCAGTTCGAAGGAACGCCGACCCGCTTGCACGTCTGCTCACTGCAGCACGTTTCGTTGGAGACAGAAACCGGTGAACCAGTCGTGAGTTCTATTATTGCGTATAGGATCGAACGCAATAACTGAGTGCTGGCGTTTTTGTTCCGTGTTCAACACTGCAGGTTCTGCAGAGCCCTAATTCGCACTCTTGAATTTAAGTATGGTGACGACGCGCATGCGCAGAGTGCAGCACGCAACTTTAACGCAAACGCACAAGGCTCGCTTTATATGCAATACTAAATCTCTCTACTAAGGTGCAATTTCGTACCGGTTGCAGCGCCACATTGGGACAGTGAGGAGTTTTGCTTACTTTCGGAAATTAGATTTCGCTAACCCTAACTGCGTGCAATTCCGCCGTACACTCCGAGCAGGAGAACCGGAGGACGTTCACCAGAACGCTTCCCGTTTCCGCCGCGGGAGGGCGAGCAAAAAGCTGGAGATTCAAATACGCGAACGCCGCGACGAATTTTCTTCCGGAGATAACATATCGATGCTCGAGACGTGATAATTGCTAAGGTTTTGCTATGATACTTTTCACAGCCGTCAATGTCACCCGAACATGACGTAGTAACGTTTCTTCAACTAATTTCCTAAAAGTCGTGGTAACGTACACAAATTTGTAAAACTTACAATCAAATATGTTTCTACAGAAGCATTTAGGAAACACGTCACATAAAGGTTTATTAGAGATATATTTACAAGTTATTTATCAAAGGACTCTTTAATATACAACAAAGCACAATATATATAAAACTCGTATTTAAACGTCGTGAACCAATACATATAAAATATTATTAGACAATATTCTGGTTTTGTTATTAATAAAGACACGTAGACCATTTTTGTAAATGTCTAAATTGCATGTCACTATCGAAGCAAAGTATTTACTTGATATTTTATTTAAACCCTGCTTAACTGTATACAGTTGAATGAAATAACCTGTGATGAAAAAATAGTGTATAAACATATTACCTTCTTAAGAAAAACAAAACAAAAGCAAGTTTTCACTCAAATTGGGCTAGCTTGTCTTCGTTAAATGGATTTTAACGCACGACGTTGGCTTCGTGCAGCTTTTTGTTATGGTATAGAGCATGGGTGGCTGACTGCGGCTTTGTGAGCCGCACGCAGCGCTTTGCAGGTTTAATGAACTTTCGTGGCTCCCTCGTAAACGCCTCCCCCCCCCCCCCGTCCTCTCATGTGTCCAAAAGTCGTAGAGATTTCGAGAATTCATAGAAAAAACACATAGTCTTGGCAGCCTCGTACTGCACTAGGTACATAGAGCTTGAGTACTTTTAGACACATAACTGCGGTCAGTGACCGTGTTCTTTATTGTTATAGAAGGAATTTCAAAGCGCGTATACGCATTAACAGGTGGTCAGGGGCAGTGCGTGTCTACCAAGCCATGCGTTCACTTTTGCTTAGCGTTAAAAGAAACATTCTGCTGCTTGGTGTTTTTCATTGTAGTCGACAATTATACTTCTCTCTTTTGAAAAAGACTGTTCTCTCCATATCGTTTCTATTTAGAAGTACTGCTTTCTCCTTTTTTGTTTTCTTGTGGCTCTTAGAGCTTTTGTTGTTTTGTCTGCGGCTCTAATCCCAATGTCACACTGGTCACCCTTGATATAAAGAATTATGCTGCCCCTAGCTTAGTTAGTTTTAAATCTGCATTTTCTCGCGTCCCCCCCTCTTTCCTCTTTCGCTTCCACGATACTTTAGCTCACGAAGCATTTTCAGTGGACGCCACAGCTGCTGGCCTTTGATAACTGTATGCACAGCACACTACCGTGAATCCCAAAGCCATGACACAATGAAGGTCTATCACGACAAAAGAAGGTGAAGGAAGTATAATCTGGAGAGATGATGTCGTGGTGTTCAACATTTCGTGACGACAAATAAACCAATTTACTCTTTGTATGTACTGGAACGCAGAAATAACTTGATGTCCATAAATGTTTTGTTATTTTCTGTTGTCATGTCAGGTGGTACAGATAGGCTCCCTGTCATAATTTGCACGTTTATGGAAAACATATACTGCATGGAAGTTTTGTCCTTGAGAGGATCACTGAGTTATATATACAGGGTGTTTCATGAAACGCAGGACAAATCATTCCTGTAAAAAGTCCGCATTGCGCAGAAAAAGTGTTCAAGTGACCGATTCCTGCCAAAGGGCAAATTTCGCAATAATTAAATTTGTGATTATTTAGGAAACTAATTTATGTTACTAAGTCACTGCATATATGATAAACCTGAATGTACCATTTCAATACAAAAACATGTTGGACACAACTGAAAACTTAAATCGACCCACATTATAGAGATACAAGCCGTGCTTGGCCTTTTATTGTGCTCCGTTAAATCCACTTTAATTGAACGTGTTTTAAAAAGGGAAAAGGGTGGGCGCGGGATGGCCTTAGAAGGCAAAGTAAGGAAAGAATAATATAAAGCTAAATTAATAACGTCATAACCTCTTACATATTACAATAGAGCAGCACCGCTGTACAGCCTTTGGTTCTAAAAAAAATATAACTTTGTAGGCGATGTTGAACTGCAGGCTCTGTATGCCGAGAACAAGATAAGTCAATTTAAGTGAAGGTTTGTTGTAATTTTTCCCCTAGGCAGAACATATATTACTCAGTGGTTTGCAATCACAGATAAGTTCAGGTAAATGTAAAAGGCTCAGGACAATAAAAAAATTAAAAAAGTGAATTTTCTTTATTATATTGAGGGGAATTTTGCAAAATTTAGAGAAATGAGCAAAGTTCCAATAATATTAAAAATTCGGAATTACGGGAATGCATATTATTGGTATACATCCGTAAAATGCATCTATATATGATTATTTTATTACATTTACAGTCGTTGTTTAAGTAGTTTGAGTCGTTTTGTTTGAAGTAGTGTTTTTTACATAGAACTTGTGGTTGTGATTCGAAAATGTGTTCATTGAAATTTTCTAAATATTTCTGAATATAAATAGTTAATTGTAATTTGTTATTAAGATGTGTGTCTGCCGTAAAATTTTTGTAAAATATCTAGAACGACATCAATACTACGTACATGACTACTGTGCAAATTACTGTCGCGTAATCTTGGCTATCTCAACGCGCCGAGCATTGCAGTTTTATACTCGAAAAATAAATTAAGCTATCAGGTTTTCCCAAAGCAGAATGCTTTTCCCCAAAAGGTGGTTTTCACGTATAAATTTACGTAAATACGAAAATAATTTCACCTGGACCACCCTCATTCGATTTGACTTGGACCCACCCGTGGCGAGCTTCTCAGCTCAGCATTGTTTCACGCTCGAGCAAAGTTGATATTTTTATTAGAAACTCCTAAAACAATTCTTACGTCGCGGGGCATTCACTCACAAATTGTTTTGCTCCTGAATTGAAGCCGCCTTGTTACTTATATCGCATGGCAAGTGATATGACATGATTAAGAAATCCCCAGTTCTCACCTTCCACATCAGTGTCCCAGGGTCATCATACGCCAGCGCATGTCCGGCCTTGTTGTCTGGTACGAATCTGGTGTGCTGGGGATTTGTATAGGTGGCTTTGTCAAAGTCAATAGATGAACTGCACCCCTGTTAAAAACACATATGGTAAATTCAATTCAATTTTATGTTTGCAAACTAGAGGTGGGTGACCCCAGTTGAAAATCTGTTCCAGAGAGCTTGGGAATGTCTGAGGACCTGTATAAGCAGCAGCGTTTCAGTCAAATTTACATAGCACTACTTTGTCAGCTTAGGACTCAAAAATAACGCTCAAAAAAGTACAAAATATGTGCATGTGTAAAGTAATGCAATCAAATCAATTTAGTTATTTTTTTTAAATAACACTAACTCAAGTCTATCAAATGAACAATGATGTCCTTAAACATTTGTTGATGCATGATATAATACTATATGAATATATATATATATATATATATATATATATATATATATATATATATATATATATATATATATTATATATATATATGAAGACCTTACAGAGGCCAAAACTCTGCTCAGCTGAGCGCCTGTGCGAAGTCCCATTCAAAACGCTCATAGCACACGATTCGAGTCTCAATAGCGGCCATACAAACAATATATTACAGTTTCTGTTGGTAGTTCTTGTTAGACTACTATATTACCTTACTGGGAATAAGAAATAAAAATAAATAAAACGTGCATCTTTTCTAGAAAATGGACCCCAAATTTGCTTGTTTTTCGAAATATCCGTTTTTCAGGCTCATCTAGCACATTCTATATTTTTTGCACAATATTAAAATTATACTCAAAAGAAATAGATCAATTGGCGGTTTACGGTTATGTAAAAATTACAAAAAATGTAGATTAGGTCAGATAGCACAGCTTGCTGAACTTCGTAAAATATCATTGCTGAGCGGCGGTTTCACAAATATAAAAAACATGCATTAGGAATGTTATGACCTAGACGGTCAATTAGCATTAAAAAACATTTGTCGAGAGTATTCCTAAAAATTTATATTGATGTAGCGTAAAAAGTGCGAAAGAGGGATGGAGTGACATATGGCACCCCCGATAAGCTGGAAAAACGACAGTTTCCACCTTGGCCGCTTCAGCGCTCGATAACTTGACAACGAAAAATCCGATGAACTTGCCATTTGTGTTTTCTTTTATTATAGGAATTGCCCGATAACATGTTTTTAAAAAAAAACACAATTCGACTTCAAATATGTGTCTGAATAGAGATGATATATATAATACAATATTATATATCTATCTATCTATCTATGCTATCTAAATCTATCTATCTTGATACTATCTATGCGTATCCTATCTATGCTGATCGAATCTATCTATCTGATCTATCTCTCTCGGATGTCTGTCTCAAAGGGCGTCTCTCTCTATATATGATATATATTTATATATATATAATATAATATTGATATCCTGAGCTCGCGTACCACAAAATCGCCTATCTTGATACTAAATGCGTTTCCTTCGATGCTTTAGTTAGTGTCGAAAAACATTGTTTTTTTATGGCTTTATCTGCTTCGCCAAGTAAATATAAATTTGGCAGATATAAGCCCAAAACACCATATATCAACCGGACCTGAATTGGAACCTACTTTCGGAATTCTTCCGTGAGTTTTAGTACAAAGAATCCAGGTCGCAGCCGAACTACACGGCAGTGGGTGCTAACTCTTGCACTTTTTTGTTTTCAGCTTCAGTTGTTTCGCCGTACGATGCAAAATATAACATCCGTTTGTGTCAAGCACAAAGAACGTGCTCCTCGCGCGAGGCAGGCTCGTGAAAACACGGGATACTTGATGTATAAAGTGGCACGGAGACTAAAGCTCTTATATCCTAGGAAAATCGGCGCCGTTCATTGTAGTGGAAAAGCGTGAGACACGTGCTGCGCGCCACCTGTAGAAAGAACATGGCATCTGAAATCTAGCTCAGTGCTGCGCCTTTTGCGCCATGGTCTCCCAAAGGGCTGCACGTTGAACGTGCCTCATCCGTCGACGCGCCTAGCGCTACTTTTAAAACATGAAAGGGTTTTACCACAGACAGGCGCACGGCGCTCCCGTTCCATGTGGAAATACACCTGCGCTCCACAGTGTTCTGGCTCGAGCTGTCCGTTTCTCTTTATCGCGCACCACAGGGCTCAAACAGCGAGCTCAGAAAAATAACAATAATTTATTTCACCCCTCGGAGCGGGCTCCTGCACGACATCCCAGGACGCATTCACCACGGAAACAGAAAGACACTTGTAGTTGATCCCTTGGTGGCGAATAGGAAGAGAAAAGGATGTGGCGGGTTATGTGGCCCGTAAAGCGCGTTTTGGTTTCATGGTGTTCGGGAGCGCTGAAAGTTTCTCTAAGTATGAAGGATCCGAATTTGAGTGCCTTAAATGCGGTTTCGATGCGAACCATAAAGACGGTTTCTTCATGTCCGCTAATTTGAAAAGTCATGGTCTTCGGTGGGCTTGAGTATCTTAAAAGTTCCATCACTTGTTCGCGTAAGACTCTTACTTTTAACTTAATTTCGGAAGAATGCGTGCGTTGAAATTTTCAGTTCTTGACTCACGAAGATCTTCTCAGAACGGGGAAGTCGGAGTTTGTCTAGGCTGCAGTTCTTGACTGAACTACATCAAGGCGTCTAAGTACGCTTAGTGTGGAACTGTTAGAGTGCTGTTTTTGATGTCGAGAACTTCTGCAGGAAGTTGCAGTGGCAAGCCTTAGACCGATTCCGCCGAGGTGCATTCCAGGTCTTGTCGGAAGGCGGAATGAAGGTCGACGCCGAATGGGGGACAATCGACCCATTTCAATCGGTCATCTCGTGCCGGGGTTGCTGCCTCGAGCTGTCAGGCGTAAACTTTCCACCATGTCGTTTGCTGGCGGGCGGCATGATGTAGAGTGCACCGGGTGCTTGCCGAGACGGTAGGCTAAGACTGCAAACAGCGAGCAGTAAAATGTCTGTCACCGCTCCGCAATGACGGCGGATAGAGATCCGAAGCGGCATATCCGGAATCTCTACAAAGGTCACGGTGATTTTCTTGGCATTGATGTCGGCCAGGGAGGTAGTTTCGGGAAACCTGGTGCAGCCGCCGATTCAAGTCAGGATGCATTTGCAAGCCTCGGCATGCAGGCAAAGGCGGAGGGGGGCATGCGATCGACGTGAACATGGTCGAAACCGTGCTCTAAAGGGTACTAAAGTGGCTCAGAGGTGTGAAGTTGTGTCTGCTCACCCTGAAGTGCAGACATTGCAGGCCGCTCCTGTCCAAGCCTTGTAGATCCACGTTGAGATGTAGCCCACAAATAGTGAGCTGTCACGAGTTGCTGCCGTGGCTCAGATGCCCGGGGTGGCTGATGTTGTGGAGGTGGTGTAAGACCTGCCGACGAAGTGCCAACGAGGCGAAAGGTTGAGGATGTCCCAGGGTCGTAACGCAGAGGACGGTACCGGTGCAGTGAGGGATGGTATGCCTTTTCGACACCAAAGTCTTCAGCGTCTCAGGATGGTTAATCAATTCAGGGTCGTCTTGTTGAGCGGAGCGATGATGCTTGAAGTCTGCACCCCAAACGTAGCTGGTAGAGACTTCTACGTGTAAAAGAGCTCCTCTGCCGAGTTGCATTCTTCCTTGATATGACGGAAATCTACCGTGAACTCTGATACGTCGGTGAGTTGTCAAATGTCTTCGGGAGCAGTTGGCGGTGTGATTGACATAAAACGCGTAAGTCAAGGATGTATGGTCCCGTCAGAGCTTGGAACTGGCGACCTTCCAAGATATACCTGGAGTGCCTTAGGGCAAGGTAGATGGCAAAGAGTTCACGTCAGATCGAACTATATCGTCCTTGGGTAGACTTCGTTTTATAAGAGAATCAACGCACTGTCAGCAACTTTCCGCCGAGATGCTACGTGTAGTACAGCACCTACAACTGCACTGGAGGCATCGGTCATGAAACAGGTAGCAGCTTCAGGTCGTGGATGCACAAGCAGGGTTGCGTGAGCCAAGGCTTCCTTCGATGTAGAAAAAGCTGATGCAACTTCATGGTTACATTCAACAGATGATGATGGCGCTTTCTTGCTCTTCAGCAAGCCTGTCCAACTACGGTGCAAAATTTCCCAGCCCAAGAAACTTGCGAAGCCTGGGTCGAGTCGTAGTTTGAGGAAACTAGCTAATTGCAGGGACTTTTTCTTCAAATGGTAGGGTGACGGATGATGTTACTTGATGGTCGCGGAAGTTTAAGGCGTGGACACTAAAGATGCAGTTCTTCCCGTTGATGACAAGGCCGTACTGCTGGAGCCAGTCGAACAGAAGTCGCAGATGTTGTTCGTGGTTTGGAGAGGAGCTAGCCACGAGGATGTTGTCGACGTAAGCGAAGACGAAGTGAATACTTCTTGTGATTTAGTTAAACTGGGTTTAAAAGTCCACTCGGAATTCCGCAGGCGAAACGGCATTCAAACGTACTGGAGGAGTCTGAGCGGGGTTGTGATGGCAGTCTAGGGCACTGCCGCTGGCTCGAAGGGAACTTCATGGTAGCCCTTTATTAGTTCAATTGTTTATAAGATGTTGGTGCGAGCTATGCCAGCTTAGAAATCGTGAATGTTGGGCAAAGGACACCGGTCGGGTGCCATGCACGCATTCAAGACTCGATAATCTCCACGTGGCCTTCAGTAGTTTTGATATTTCTTTGGAACACGGTGAAGAGGTGACTCGCAGTCGCTGGAGGAGGAGCGGATGATGAAATGAGTTAGCATGTGTTCGAATTCTGTCCACGCAATATTAAGTCGCTCGCCGAACAGTCGGCAAGAGTGCGCAGAGGCTGGAAGGCTGTTGGCATTCATGTGATGTGTTACGGCGTGCTTGGCTGGTACATCCGTTTTGCACGGTCGGGTTATGGCAGTTGTATTTTGAGAGAATGATTTCTTCATGTGTAGACGCCGCCAGAGCGCACATCGGTGAAGCCTCAAATAACGACAGATTACCCTGATTGGTGAACGATGTCGTAGCATCCGTAAGGCCTTAACCACGCATAACAGGCCCATGCCCAAGTTCGCCAAGAAACGGCTCCCAGTTTAGCCTTTCTACGATCGCCAACGACAAAGCCGCAGCGTAAAATTTGTCGCAGTTTAATGTCGAAGAGATCTCTGACCATATGTGGTGATGGCAGATCAGTTGAGTGCTCGTAGGGGTCTGGTGTGCTGCGGCTGCTGACAGCCAGGTCGCGACGCTGGCTGGACACTAACCTCGGCCCCCCTATCCAGGTAAAGGCGTTTGCCAGAGATGTTTTCTAAGACGTAAAACAAGCGGCATAGGGGTTGGCCGAAATCACTTGCCGTTGTTAATGACGGGCAAATGAATTTTCCGGGCCAGGATCATGATTGTTGGCGACGCGTGGCACATTCTGCATACAACCTCTGGTACCAGCAAAACAATCTTTCGGATAATCGGGTGTTGTGTCGCGAGAATGTAAAGGTCTGAGACATATCTCGCTTCGTGCATCGTAAACGTGTCTCGTGCAACAGCCTCCCACAGCGGCAACAGCGCGGGATAGCTGTTCGATGCGCGACTCGAGTCTTGTAGGCGCTGTTTTCCAGGCGGGCGGTTCGTGTGGTGTGAAAGTCGTGATGGACGGCCAAGACGTGTTCAGCCGTGCGGTACGCGAGCATCGCCAGACGGTATAGCTGCACGCACTCCGCAGCTGCGTGAACCCAATCGTGTTCCTTGTTGCATTTTCTGCAGAACATGATCTTGCAGAACATGGTCCGGGAAGCCGGAGGCGTGGGGATCGAGCAACTGCCGCATCTGGTGAAGAAGTTGAGATGAGAGGTGGTCTCCAAGCTTCTGGACTGTGTGAGCAGCTGCTGGATCCTCGTGCGCACCGAAGCTCTTCTCCGCATTAGAAGGACGCTCTTCACGTCGTTGTAGGCGTCGTCAAACGGGTGGCCGGGACGGAATATCGTCCAGCTTATCGGCGACGGCCGAAGGAAGGAGGTGACATCATGGTAGAACCGAGACAGCTGGGACGTTATAGGGTGAAAGCGAAACCGAGCCTCGACTTGCGTTATTCAGACTCGCGGATTTTTTGGCAAAAAGAGTGGAGGGCGGAGCTGGATGGCCCTGAGGGGAGTGTCCGGGGAACGAAGAGGCGCGTCGTCATTTGCAGTTGCACTGCCTTTAGACAGTTTCTGCATGATGGCTGTGGTAGTTGTAGGCGGTGGCGGGGGCCATTTGAACTCCCGGTCACAAGTTTGTGTGAAAGACGTCAACGATCCACAGTGTTCTGGCTCGAACTGCTTATTTTTGTTTTCTCGTTAACCACAAAGCTCGCGCAGCGAGATCAGATAAAGAAGAATAATAATTTGTTTTATCCCTCAGAGATGGATCTCATATTCCATGCATTCTTTTGCAAACATAATATTGGTTCATGTATGTATGTTCACTGAATATATAGCGCTGAACGTCACATGTTTACTTTTTGTGAGGTTTAGATAAATAAGCTGCTTGGATTAGCGATGCGTACATAAATATATATATACTTTTTTAGTTGAGAAACACTGAACTGATTTCACCTTCAAAATAAATCATGCGCACGCTTTAGAAAAAAAAGAGAAAACATTTCCAGAAACTGCTTGCCCTACACCGTGTTCAAAAGGTAGCATGGTGGCGATTTCGAGAGAAAAGTGCTGTCATCTTAGAGTATATATATTCAAACAAAAGAACAGGTCAACTAGTGTGGCATGCAGGTACGGGTTCAACAGCTAGTCACACAAACGCAGTTTATAGTGAGCTAATTTAGACTAAGCCAAAAGGAACGTACCAAATGCAAGAGTTTTCGTTCTGTCAGAAACGCATAATTACGCTCCGTTGCTGTTTAAATTCGTCCAATGTAAAACGAGACTTGGAGATGCGCCCTTGGCAAAGGCACATAATAATTAATCACGGAAAGCCGTGAATTAATTACACCAGAGCCTGGACAGTTGCTTGCATATTATTATTGGCCACCGAATCGGGTCCTTGCAGTTTTTCTTCATTGCATCAATAATTGTACGGTACCTATTGCAAGTAAAACAGTTACTTCGAATATATTAGTTTATGTGCATTTTTATATTATACAACAATTTTAGTGCTTCTCTTCAGCACAAATAATGACCTAATGCCTAGCTCGAATATAAACTGCATAAAATGTTTGAATGCTGCTCCAATTAATGAATTTGCAGTCTTGAAGGCAATCGAAAATTGAAACCAAACTTATCTTTTGAGAGTGAATGGAATTCCCAGCTTCATAGAAAACGGTTGTGCTCCAATCTTTTGTCCAGTTTTGGTGCTTGCATTTAACCTATCACTTGCATCAGAAACGTTTCCTCCTCCTTGAAAGCGCGCTGTTGTTTTAGCCGGTGATCGATCTATGGCTGACAACTATAGGCCAATCTCCCTCCTCTGCAGTTTATTGAAAGTTTATAAAAGTAAACATGAGGCAAGATACAACTGTTACTGTTACCAACACGCTCGTTTTGTACTTCATAAAATTGTTTCGCCCACCCGCCTTTATGCAGTCTTTGTCGGGAGATTATTTCTGAGCAACATGATTTCATGAACCGCCGCTACACGAGAAACAAACCTGTGTTCCTGCCTGTATCAGAGAGTACCATCTGTCCCATAGGTGAGAAAATCGGATGTTGTGTACTTTGATATGAGAAAAATGAGCAAAGCTTTTGACAAAGTTAATCACCGATTGCTGTTGAGTAAACTCTATAGTTACGGGCTGTCTCTTTGAGTACTGTCTTCTCCTCGATAGTTACATGATCTCATCGGCTGAACTTTGTGCGAGTTTCGGGCCGATTATCTGCTCCTTTTTATCTGCGGCTGGGGTTCCTCAAGTGAGTAACCTCGGTCCTTTTCTGATTTTAATTTTTGTCCCTGATTTAGATTCCTGTATCAAACACATGCAGTTGTTCTTTTTTTGCTAATGATGCTAAGTTGTTTACGGCGTTTAAAACCGTTGACAACTGTGAATGTCTTCAGCGTGATATAGATTCTATTTCGGCATGGTGTTTTTCGAATGACTTACTCTTAAATGAGAGTCAAAGACGAAAGTTACGTCACTTTCCTGGAAGCGTGGAATTTGAGTTTTTCCTATGTATTAGATTACACCGATGTTATTCCCGTTGAGGTCATCCGTGATATAGGTTTTTTATCAATCCAGCAATTAATCCTCAATCATAACGTTACTACAATTGCGAATGATTCCTTTAGAGTGCTGGGAGCCATACGCGAATGACACCCACTTTTTCTATCCTATATTGTACTCTACGTTTGTTTTATTTTGTGGTGCGTTGTCCTGTCGAATATGCCTGAGTTGTCTGGAACTGTACCGGAGTGGCGAATTCAGGTGTAATTGAGAGTGTTCAACGTAAACTCGTTCGTGCATAGTTTCATCGTTATTTTCAAAATATTTCTTTCTATAGTTATGAGAAGATTTGTGAACTCGTGAAGTTAGACTCGTTGCACAACATGAGGACAATTCGTGGACTGACATATTTGTATATGAGAGTAAATGGTATAATTGATTCACCAGAGCTACTCAGTTACATCTACTTGCACTTTCCTCGTAAGTCTAGTAGACTTCATACTTTGTCTTACCCTACCGTTGTTTACCATGCTGCATCCATGACACGCCTATAATTGACGCATTACCATTTATAACAAATTTGTGGGAATGTTAGTCTTGATATTTTTGAAGAAAAGCATACACTTTCGAAAGTGTGTGGCACTATTGTTTTGCCTTAATATTTCGTTTTTATGCTGTTTGAACTCTTACTACTAATAAATTAAATGATAAGTGCACAACTAAGGAGGCGTCAAGCTGCTAATGGGTCACTAAAAATTAGAAAATAAAACTTGAATTCTTACAGGAAGCTAACCAGTATAATATCTGATTACATTACGAAGCAATGAAATTACTTCAAACTGTTACTATTTTTTCTTCCCTTTCTAGCAACATCATTTTCTGTCCAACTTTCATACCGTGTAGATCTCGAACGAAGTTTTCTACAGGGAGATAGTGTACGACAAATGGTGGGTTAAGAACATAAGTGTTTTTTAATTCGTGATTCTAATCCACTCAATGAAGACAACAAAATACCTGGTGCTCAATGGTTCACAAAAATGTTTTGATAAACAAATTGAAGTAATCGTAAAAAATAGCATTTACTTCTTCAAGTGGCGATTTTGATTGAAAAAATTGCAATCAGAATTGAATTATTTTCAACCGAATAATTTTAATTTAATTCATTACTTCTCAGAAAAAAGTGTACAAGGCTCATTGCATTAAGCATAAGATAACCACCGAAGGCCTGCTTAGGCCATAGCCTATGCACCCCAAATGTCCGACTGGTTGTACGAGGTGGCAAAAAAGGCAGAACGTGATCGCACGCCGCCCAATCATGAACTCACGTGAATGCAAACGATTCAGTAATTGACAGCGCCTGACCATGTTCGGCCGCCTTTCTAAAAAGCCCTGCCGCCAGTCGTACGTTTGGACACGCATATATGTGACCTTACATGCCCCCAGCGGATATCGCCTTTTGGGTGACAATGCAAAACCCTGTGAGAAATCCGATTCGCCGTCGTGGGTATGTTGAAAGCCGCTTTTCCAACGCGGGACTAAGGCACCCTCGAAAGATACTTCCAGCAGGTCATAAAGAAGGAGCCACAAAACAGTTGCAATGGCATTCATCTGCAGGACTAGGCTGTAGAGAATTCGGACACAGGTAAATAGATCTATGTAACATTTACCTACAGAAAAAAAGTGTAACTTACTATGGTACGCCACTCGTCATTAGATTTGTGTCCGAAATAATCATAATTTTGTGGGGATATGTTTCCTGGCGTTTTTTGAGAGCCAGCTTGCAAATGATGCTCATGAGACAGAAATGCGTAGCGTAGCGAGGATTACAAGTCTCGTTACGCCGACATAGAATGACGCCATATCTGATTAACATCTAGAAAGCCCAGGACCTCCCAAGATATCTATTCTCTATTTCTTCCCT
This sequence comes from Ixodes ricinus, assembly GCA_037355805.1. Classification (NCBI taxonomy): domain Eukaryota; kingdom Metazoa; phylum Arthropoda; class Arachnida; order Ixodida; family Ixodidae; genus Ixodes; species Ixodes ricinus. Next base: position 9,075 of record JAZHYW010028250.1, on the reverse strand, counting down.
CATCAGTCACCGAAAGCTCACCATTAACATAGACAAATGCGTATGAACTGAATATGACGATTGTCAATGTGACAAAGCTGTATTATGGAAAGAATGTAATATTTTTTTTCTTATATTTGAGAACCCATGCACCACTATTGTTTATATTTGTGTTGTCTCGACAAAGATATAGCTCATGTGCATGACGTTTCCTTAAGTGTAAATGTTGTAAGAGGAACTGCACGCAGAGTGTGTCCTGGAAAATAGTTTTTGACCAACATAATAAAAAACATAAACGACGGGACAGATTTAACGAAAAATAAAAAACCAGCTCTTTCTTTCTCTACCTTGCCTAAAGTAGTTTCCGTTTTTTTTCCTCACATCCCTTAAACACCAGCTAGACCATCTATCCTCTATTATAAATATTCGTCGACCGGCTACCTGGCTTGGTTCAAGTAACTCTGAAATTCGCCTAAGAACTTTGAGCGCTGTTGTTTCGATTTGAGTAACTTACATTGTACATGTCAGTAGGAGCAGCACTAATGCACGGCATTCCGTAATAAACGTCTCCTTTAGAGCTCTTTTGCTGTACCACCAGATCCGCATTGAGAACGATATCATCAGTGATGACATGCTGAACACATCTTTGTGGGTGCGGACGAAAGTTAGGGCCTCTACCTGTAGAAAAAAAGCATCACAATTGTGAACTCCTGAGAACAAGGATACCCATTATGACTGCATTAAGAGATGCCTGATTTGGCAGCCCGAAATGCTCCTGAATAGCATGTTCTCGCTCCTAGATTCCTTTCCCACTCAAGATAAACTGAAGCAACTCTGTATTTGAGTTAATACACTTCACTTTGTTTATCCTCTAGATTAAAATTATCAAGACTTATTAGAAAATGTATGTATGAAGTAGCCACAAGAACACTTTTGAAATCTATATAAAGCTCCTTCTTTCCGGCGCTTTCGCTGCGAGGAGAAAATCGTGACGTAGTATGCAGAGATGTCAACATTTTTATTTCGCAAGCCTTACCCTAGAAGTCAAAAGCGCTGCAAACATTTTTCTCTCAAAAGGCGAAAGCAAGGCAGTTTAAAACTTTGGGAATTACGTCACTCCCAGCGGTAAATTTTTCGCTTTCATTCGTGTATATTGTTATGTTCTGGTCAAATGCTTGAGATATCCAAATTCAAAGTACAATTATACGCTAAAATTTAAATATCAGGAGTTTCTACTCAAGAACCCTTTCAGCTCCCCTCTAATTTAAATGTGTATGATATTTCATAACTGAAACGCATATATAGGTTAGCACTTTTCATAATATTTATTAGCCTAGCTACAATCTAAGCTGTTTTATTCTTACAGCTCTCAAATACCAAAGAAACATGAAGCAAAACAAAAACAAAAAAATATTATTTGTATTTTTCAATTTTAGTCATTCCAGTTTGAGTCACCTTCAAAGTACTTTCCAACTGATGCATTGCACTGGTCGAGACTTTTTCACGAATTATTTAAATAACCATTAAAGTCCTTCAGTTTAATAGTTTTTTAATGCTTCTGCCGCTTTTCCTTTCACCTCTTCCACATCCACCAGCAGTTTTTCTTTGGGAATGTTTTCCACCTAAGGAAACAAAACGAAAAAGACACACGGGGATGGTAGGGTTATGGGGATGGTGGGCACCGGGATCATGCAGTTTTTGGTCACAAACTGCTGAATACTAAGCGTGTTGTTTTCAAGGAGCTCTGTCATAGTGAACGAAGCAATCTCGAAACAAATCGGGTTGTCATTCTGCCCACACCACGCTGAGTGTTCTGCAGTTTGTTTTACTAAAATGGCATATTCCGCGAGCCCTACCTTCGTTGATTACACGACCTCGTCCTGTGAGCCCTTCCTTGTTTGCCCGCATAAAAAAAGCGTTTCCTAAATCGTTGTTGTCGCTACGTTGATTTCCGATGAAAGGCGTAAGCATTTCAAAAAGGGGTTACAGTGAAGGATGGGAATGCCAACTTCTGCAAGGGATTGTATTTTGTTGTGTGCGGAGTGTCAGTAAATTTGTCCAGGCGTTGGAAGTTTCGGATGCAGCAACCACAGCTTTCTCCTTTTCTCGCTGCCGCGGCATGTCTATTGGAGTCCGCCACAAGAATCTTTCCCAATCGTAATAAGGAACGTAGACTTAACGGGAGAATGGACGGAGCGAAAAAGGACATGAAGCCCACGATCTGGCACGCGCCTTCCTTCCTACCCTCCGTGCCATGATGCTGGATTTTTCACTGTATACAAGATATTACAGGTAGGCGGCTTCGTACAGTCAGCGAGATGCGTTCCAGGACCCACAAGAATACCATCCGGAGGAGGACCGCCTCCGGAATAAGGAAGAGTGCAAACTCAAGTTGTGTGGCTGTTCCCGCTCCCGACATCCCCCCTACTCCCCGGGCGCCGGTCAGCGTAAGTGCGTTCTACTACATTAAATCAAGCACGATTTTCTTTACATCCTGGCCCACTTAGCCAAGTAGTGCAAGGGCAGCAAGACGGGCGATTAGCGCCAGATGCACACTTCACCAAAAAAAAAAAAACGGATGGCCGGCACCTCTTCTGGAGATGCAGCCACAATCAAGACATCAGAAGGAACAGCGTTCCTAGAGACACAGCCACCCTAAACGACCATACTTCCCCCCCTCTCGCAGGCCCTTCAGAACAACAACAAGGCTGCTTCAATAGCCTAAATGATTAAATATTCGAAGCTAGGCGTGACGTCTACATGCAAGCCCACCCTTGTACACCTGCATCCAGGCCGCTGGCCGCAGGTGCCCTGCCCCTCCCCCCTATCCCCTGTTAATGGCATCATATGAAAGGCGTTCAGTGGCTCGCTCATTCCGTCCATGCATTTACCGGTATTATTTGCGGCGAAATAGATACTATGAGACCTATACACAAATTCAGTTCCTCAGCTAAATTTAGCAACAAAATTGATGTCACGTGGCCTGACTTCACGGTCATACATCCCATTTCAGTATCCCTGCAAAATTTCGCGAGAAAGTGGAGTCACTTGACGTCCCCCGATATCACGCGACCAATGCGAATTGGCAAAATGACGGCACGTGACCGATAAGTCAGCTCAGTTTCGTCGTTAAGTTTAGCGGGAAAATTCCTCTTTTCGTCAGATCATACATTCAGTTTCCCCATTAACGTTAGCGTCAAAATTAGAGTCACGCGATCTACACGAGTTAAGTTACCCCGCTAGATTTAAGGGAAAACAATAACAAATTGTGACATAGACGCAAATTCAGTTTCCCCGATAACTCTAGCTGGGGAAACAACGTCACGTGACTTTACACCATGTCTGTTACCCCGCTAAATTTCGCGGTAAAGTGGCGTCGCGTGACGTCACCCGATATCACGCGACCAATGCAAATTGGGGAAAATGACGCCACGTCACCGATAAGTCAGTTCAGTTTTGTCGTTAAGTTTCGCGGAAAAATTCTCTTTTCGTCAAATCATACATTCAGTTTCTCCATTAACATTAGCATCAAATTGAATTCACGCGATCTACACGAATTAAGTTACCCGCTAGATTTTCCGAGAAGAATAGCAAATTGCGACCTAGACGTCAAGTATAGTTTCCCCCGAACTTTAGCTGGAGGAAACAACGTCACTTGACCTATGCACTATATCTGTTACCCTGCTAAATTTGGCGCGAAAGTGGCTTCACGTGAAGTTACCTGAGGTCACCAGACCTGTACACCTTGGGACCATTAATGGCATGTCATCTTTACGTCAACTCAGCTTTGCCCCTAAATTAAGCGGGAAAATTAATATATTGTGGCCAGAACATTAATTCAGTTTCCTCGCTATACATTGAAGAAAATTGACGTCGTGTTATCCATACAGCAATACAGTTACCCGCTAAATTTAGCAAGAAAATTCACGATTTTTTTTATCTGTAGGGACCCTTCACGCGGCCGCAGCCTCGAGCTACATCTTGCCTGGCTCCCCCTCGCCCCCTCGGCCGTTCTTTCTGCCCCCATTCTACCCTCTTCCGGATACCAGGACGAGCGAGCGTTATCGCCCTACATGTGTTTTTAGATAACATGGTGGGTGTAAAAGCTTCAAAATACGAGGACGTTTTTACCTGTCGTGTCTGTTCCTATTTATCGTGCTCGTGTTGTTGAAGCTGTTACACCCACCTTGTCAAACGTTTACCAACTCGCCCACTCCAACATCTTTTTTTCAAATAAGTTCTGTCGACAGCGTCCGGCGAAATTTTAAATTTTTAACGAAAAATATGTTTTGTTATTCGATGCCATCAAGGACTGAACCAAAATCAGTTTTGCAAAAAAAGTGTCCTTTCGAAAAAAAAAACATTAGAAGCACACTTTCAGTGCGAAGCGCTTTGTGCGAATTGCGTGAGGTTGTCATCTAAATCATCTTTCACCCAACCACCCCCCCCCCTAAGAAAAAGAAAGAAAAACAGTCGTGCCGGCCGGTTTAGAAGTATTTGCTGAAAAACTAGGTACACTGACTCAATATATTTATCATTACGTATTGACATTATTAATGTCTAGAGTGTGTGAGTGATTTGAAACGTATTTATTGAACGACCAAAGATGTGGGCACCACATGCGCACTGCTGCTTGGTCGAAAAATCGCAAACATTACACTTTCCATAAAAATACTTACATTTCCTTTTTTTAATTTTTGCTTCGCATTTATAAATACCAAAACATTGAAATTTATCCAACCTGTTCTCCTATACCTTGTTAATATTGGCGATAAATATGGTTTTCCTGGGATGCTAAATAAATTTATTAGAACCACTTAAATTGAGTAATTTTAACTAATTACGAGTTATCTTGAAACATAATTTAAAAAAGGCCATATTCGATATTTCTTTAACTTTCCGACATTACAGGCCAATGATATGTACAACAAAATCTGCAAAAACGTGTCGCATTTGTTTTTGGTGTACTTGAAGTTATAAAGCTAGAAATATGGCCAATTTGATGTTACCGCGGCACCGTGCAGATACCCATAGATGACAAATTCATTAATTTTACAAAGTCTAAAAAAGCTCGAGGGCGGTAGTCAACTTTCTGAGGGAGGTGGGCCGGTCAGGATGGTGACGACCGATTATGATGTTCGCCCGATGGAGGTCCCCCGGGAAGTCGAATACGAAAAAAATACACTAAAAGTTGTTCGATCCCGCTGGACACATTACGACGTTCGTTGGTTTACGATGGCCACTGTGGCCTTGTTTATTTGAAAACAAAACGAAAACAAGTAAACAGTAATTTACAATTCAAACTCCCCAAAATTAAAACCCGTACTTTAGCCCCAGTCTCAACATCCAAATCTTCCTGATCTTAAAATGCCGAATTCCTCGATAATCCTCTAAGCACTCCTTTTCTAGACTCGTAGGAGCCTCCCTTCCCTCAAGAAACGGATCAAGCACTTCAAATTTGCCTATTGTCACGTGGTACACTCTTACCCAATGATCAGCGAGCTGTCAACGTGACCCCCCTCCGACACCTTAACGATCAAACCCGAATTCTTTGTAGAGTAACTACATGCTGTCTTCGACACCTGGCTGGCGCCATCCAGTTAAGCTGTTGCGTCGTTCGAAAGCGAAGTTTCTACACTAATCGGCGAAATACGCCGGACACAAGGACACTCGCTTAAAAGCCACAACTGTGGACACAAGCTCAAGACAGGAGTGTTCTGGCGCCCCAGACTGAAACCCAGTCCGTTTGTTAACGACCGGGGTCCGACTCTTCTCCACCGAGCCCCGCATCTGCTCAAAGCTCCCAGCTCACGGGGGCGGAAGACCACTTCCCGTTCTTGTTCCCCCGCGAGCGTACAGCAAACGCCCAACAATACCGACACGAACGTAAGCAGATAAAAAAACAATGCCGACGCAACTATAGAAAGATAAACTTTTCTAAAACTACTCTTACTTCTTACAAATAAAATACTTCGTTACTTAACAGCGGTCAAAAAGAAACAAATTGACTGCACAGGGACGGACGGCCGTTTTAAAGTGAAAATTCTTAGAGCGTTTATATAAACACGAACTCAACTCTGCTACGTTTCGCCGCGGTGGTGGCGCGTCGGCCGCACTTCTGGTCTGGGGTGGTGGGCAGAAGTTGCCGTGCGAGACCATGCATTTCTGTGTTATTTTGGGAGAAACCAGGCAAAAACATGCATTCTCGTCAAAATGCTGCGATGGGGGCTGTACCAAGAGAATCTGGAAAGGTTTGAAGACCAGTTTTCATCTGTTTCTGCCCCTCCGTTCGTCCTAGAACGTGGATAGTAGAAGTGAAACGGGCAAACCAGACGCTGTCGAACTGCGACTGCTTGTGCGGGCAACATTTTGTGGCCGCCAGATGTATTTGTTTTGTTCCAACATGAACGATAGGAAACCGCCAAGTTGTCCGGACCACCCGCGGGTACGGTGCGTCTTCAAATTCACACGGCCACCTGACCGTTCGAAATTTCGTCAGCTCTTTCAAACTTGTCTGCTTTTTGTCGTCTGCTCGTTCAAACAAAAGCGACCCGTAGACAAAATTTGACCAGGTGATTGCGATAAGAAGTAATTGCAGGCTTCAAAACACTTAAGTGGGCTCGGTGTAAACAGTAGATAGAAGATGTTGATCATTGTTACCAGTGGCCATCACCGACTTGTTACGCCTGATTCACTTGGTCTGTTCTCGCTTCCGATTTTCAGTATCAACGCCGATCATCGCAGCTACCTTTTATACTTTTGCAGCACGAGCGACGTCGCGACCGAAAATAGCTAGAAGAATCTCATCATGGTTTTGGCGTCCATTCTTCGGGGTTCATGCGAATTATTCGCCGCACGTCAAATTATTTATGCAAAGTTTAGCGGCGTAACGAGCCATGATAATTTTGCTGAGGCGAATAAAGTGGTAAGACACTGCTATGAGGACGTAGAATTGACAATTTTAACACAAAAAGGAGTATGCAGACTCACACAGACGCCGACAACGTGACATTCCAATTGTATGTTGACGCCGGACGCGGTGCTTCGTGCCCGCACTCCATTGCGCATGCGTTCGAACTGTCGTCTGCTCTTTCAAACAATGTCTGCTTTTTGTCGTGAGCTCGTTCAAACCACAGCGGCCCGTAATCCAAACGTTGACCCGGTAATTGCGATAAGAAGTAAGTGCAGGCCTCAAAACACTTTTGAAGGTTGGTTGGCTAAGTAGGCAAAGTGTAATCAGTGTAGATACAAGAAGATCTTGATTATTGTTACCAGTGGCCATCACCGACTTGTAATGCCCGATTCTACTTGCCGTTTTTTCAGTATTAACGTCCACCATCTCAGCTATGGCCCACGCTTTTGCAGCCCGAGCGACGTCGCGACTGAAAATAGCGAGCAGAATCTCATTGTGGGTGTCAGGAGTTAGCGCCCATTCTGCGGCGTCCACGTGAAATGAATCGCCGCATGTCACGTTATTTACGCGAATTTTTGCGGTGTAACGAGCCTCGGTAATTTTGCTGAAGCCGCTCAAGTAGTCAGACATTGTTTGAAGGACAGTAGAATTAACGATTCCAACACAAAAAACAGCACGGGGACTCGCACCGACGCTGACAACAACGTAATTCAATGGTTTGTTTATGGTCGACGGCGAGCTTCTGGCCCACCGTCCAGCACGCGCATGCGCGGCGCCGGTGGCGTCCGCTAGCGGGCGCTCCGGTTTGTTTGTAAACACAAGTTGGTGTCTAAGAGTCGAAGAAATCCGTGCTGTCCGGGGCGATCAAGAGGCCAAGTTATGTCACATGCTTCGCAGGGCCTGTTTTCAATAGCCGGCGTGTAGGGTCTCTGTACGCCACATAAAGGAAACTACCGGAGCAGCTCCGCTAAACACATCTTTATCTCAGACATCGATGCATCCTAGCGCGCTCCACCTGCTGCGCGTCTATGTAAACAGCGGGGCGCGCCGGCCGAGTCCAAGGGACACGTTTCTTCCCTCCGTGCTCAGTCCCCTTCAGATGGATAATGAAACTTAGAGCCGTTACTCACCACGGAGTTCGACTGCGTTTCTAAAAAGGAACCCACAGCCTGTAAAACACGAAGAAAATGATAAATACTGAAGGGTACCGGTGTGTAATTTTTGTTTTTGTTTATAATTCTTTGTTATCAGATTTTTATGAGGTATGTTGCAGCCGCTTTCCACTACACTGCTCGCAGACGCTGGGCGAAGCGAGTCTCTTATTTTTGAAGTGGCTTGTTTGTAGATGCTCCGTTCTCGATACCATCACCTCGTGCTGCAGTGGGCTGAAGCGTGTGCGCTGCCGGGTGGGCCAGGATTGAATTTGAGGCACGGGCCGGACGGCATCCCAGTCTCTCTTTTTCATTTTCCTGGAACACCTCGTATGTTAGGCCTTGGCAGGTGAATTAGTTCCACATTCGATAATTTTGTCTTGAGAAGGACCATATTATCTGACGCACACTGTAGGAGGTGATGTGGCAGTTCCGTGCAGATTGAAAATAGTTGCATGGCGTTTGACGAAGCCTCCAATCCCATCACAGGCGCTCTTGTCATGCGCGCTGTAGCCAAAAATAGTGATTTGACAGGACAAATACTGGATTTTCGTTATTTTATTCAGTTCAAAACCGGTTCTTAGAATGTCTGGCCCAACCATAACTGACGCACGTTGGGCATGCGCGTACCGCGGAGCAACGTCCTAAAGCCCTCTCCGTTACCTTTCCGCATCGGCGTTACATGCAATAGAGGAATCTTGGCTGGTGTCAATCGCCGATGAGTGACGCAGCTACGCGTTTTGTTTTTTCTAGTTGTCGCCACGCATGTGAAGATGGAAACATGCGTCTTTTGCCAGTGATATCATTGAACTTCTTCAGGCAGTACAACTGTCCAGTTTTATAAGAAATGTAAACCGAGCATGGACATTACCTTTCTGTAGGAATTGTGCTGCTTCAATTATCGCCTTTGCGCTGCTCACGTTGAATATATTCATGCTGCACCCATTTTCTCAAGCACTCTTGAAGATGTTACACAAACGTAACACGACTCACTTCTTTTCTTATCAGCTATCCTTTCTCCCGGCAGGCTGT
>JAZHYW010028247.1:0-10397 GCA_037355805.1 Ixodes ricinus | reverse complement strand
CCATGTATCGCTGTCGTTTTCACTTCATCCTTCTTGATTTTCCACAACTACCAACGGCTCAATGCGATGACGAAGAAATATGTCTTTTCGCTCCCACGCATCGTCGAAACACTGGACAGGCTGCGCCTCTCCCGATACCTTTCGTCGATCGACCTGAAGAGTGGCTTTGGCAGATCGAATTCGACGAACAGGGACCGAGAGAAGACTGCCTTCGTCACGCCCGATGGACTGTGCGAGTTCAAGGTTATGCCCTTAAGACAGTGCACGGCGCCGACAACTTTCCAGCATGTCATGGACATCGTATTAACTTGCCTGAAATGGCAGAGCTGTCTCGTTTACCTCGACGACATCGTGGTATTCTCGGCTAACCTTGACAAGGACTTGCGACGCCTTCGGGCCGTTCTTCAAGCAAACAGGACCGCCAGACTCGCCCTCAAGCCGACGAAGTGCCGGTTCGCCTACGGCGGACAAAAGTTCCTAGGTCACGTTGTGAGCAACAAAGGTGTTCGGTCTGACATCAGACTCACGCCGTAGCGGAATTTCAAACCCCCACCGACAACAAAGCCGTCCGAAGATTCCTGGGGCTAATCGCGCACTACAGGCGCTTCGTACGGGATTTCGCCAAGTTTTCTGCGCCGGTCACGGGACTCACGAGGGACGCCGTTAACTTCGGATGGGGAGACGAAGAACAACAGGCTTCCAATGAACTAACACAACGACTGCATTCACCACAGAGTTTTGCCCACTTCGATCAATCAGCCGAAACAGAAGTTTACATGGACGCCAGCAGTACAGGACCTGGCGCAGTACTGGTCCAACATAAGTGGGTGCAGAGCACGTGATCACCGGCTCAAGTTGGAAGTTTTCGAACGCGGAACGAAATTACTCGACGACTGAGAAGGAATGTCTTGCCGTCGTCTGGCCCATCACAAAATTCCGCACCGTACTTATACGGGAGCCCTTTTCGAGTGGTCACCGACAACACCACTCGCTATCCTGGTTAGCGAGCCTGAAAGAAACATCGGGACGCCTCGCTCGATGGAGCTTACGGTTGCAAGAGTACGACATAACCGTGGTCTACAAGTCTGGCCGAAAGCACAGCTATGCCGACTGCATGTCCAAAGCCCCCGTCGAGTCAGCTACCGGCTGCTCCAAAGACGGTGACGACAACAACGATCGCGTTCTGGGTGAAGTGAGCGTTAACGAAATGTTAACGTAACGTCACGAAATGAAACATACAATGTCAGTTTTTAAATAAGACTACGCACGGATGGCATAGTGAGAAATATTAAACAATATATGCATTTTTGACACTTAATGAAATATTATGCTTGAAGGTCAATGGGGGCGATTGATTGATGCATTCAGCGATTAAAGAATAGCGATTGATCGGATTACATTTTTAAACGACGCCCAGCCCGCATTAAATATAGTATCGTGACTCCGGTCGGTTATTGCGCAAAGAAACATCGAACGACGACACAAAGTGTGCTGCGATTGACAGCGGCAGCTGTTAGGTTGTTGAAAGGTGTGCCTTAGGCTATCTACTTTTTTTCTGTTTTTGAGGACGCGTCGGAGAACCTTCTAAAATCCCGGGCATGCAGCAGGCAGCGGCTGCGGTATATCCAGGCAGGGGCTGTTGTGTGAGCGACGGCTTGAGGGGGACGATGAGAGGGAGTATGCTATGGCGCGTTTTGCCGTGGTCTTTCCAAAGGTGACTTAATTGTGCACGGGGCGACGTTCTTGAGGAGAACCCGATAGGGCGGCGACGGTGGAGCTGCGCACTCGCCGCGATCGCTTGGGATTATAGCTGCGGGTGCCACCGGACTTCTCCGAAAATGAGCGCCAACAGCTGCCACTATTAAAACTAAAATAAAGACTTTAGCCAGGATTAGATTTGTTCAATGGGAATAGATTTATTTTGGACTGCCGAATTAGAAAACAATAACAATATTGGTGGCGTTGAAAAACTCTGAAACAACCGACTCATGTTGTACTCCAAGTTCATCTCCCAAATCGTACCCTTAATGATGTAGATAAGCAAAAAAAAAACGCAAGACGTAAACAATTAAAATTTACGTATAATGAATTTTCGGCAGTCAAACAAGTAACGAACAGACACATATCAGTGCATGGAAATCTTATTTGATCAGCAATATTCAAGGTAAGTAACGCTCCAAAACAATTCAAAAATGTTTTAATTATTTTTGTATAAAAATAAATAATTGTAATTTATTACTTAATGTACGAGAAGAGTTTTAGTTGCACTTAACTACCTTTGGAACAGAAGTCGTTGCAGTTGCAATCATATTACAGAAAAGGAGTAATTTACCGAATTACACTGCGCCATAATAAATAAAACACACTCGTATATATTGAACAGTCACTGATTATACTCATATCAGAATCCGGATCGTCATGTGAGATACACTAATTTCGAGGCACAAAGAAATTTTGAAATAGGAAAATAACTAGCGGCATATAAAAGAACATCGATAGCGATGAAAATGACAAATAAATATTTGGTTACTCGAATTGTTTCCACAATATATTTAAAACTACAACTTCAATCGTCATTGCTATTATAATTCGATTCTGAGGTATTTTGACTTTGAAGAGCTATTGAAGCGATGAGTCACGCGTGATTTGTTGGGTTTTACACGAAGTCCTTTTAGAGAAAAAGTGATAGCGTTTCATTGCTGTCATTTCTGAACTTCAGAATGATATATTTATTTTGACATTTTACCCAAATAACCATCCTCATGCCTCACCCATGTCTATGACAAAATGTCTGACCCCGATATGATCATATATGCTAAGTATTTCTAAATAAAAGTAACATACAGGTACCACTTAACGGTTTGCGTTACTTTTCTTCAAAGCCTACAACTACTGTAATAGCATATTCATGGAATATACTTCAGTCTTTTTTATGGTAGTAAAAATGCCTATAATGTATGAGGGCTAAACTGTTCAATGTTATGTATTGGGCCAATGCTTTGGTGCATATATTTCTCTGAGTCTTTATTCCAGTAGCAAGGCTTATATTGGTGTTATTGGCCATTTCTAGAAAAATAACTATTATTATTATTATTATTATATTACTATTAATAATAAAATAAATAAAGGTCGGTATTTTGTTGCCATTTTTTAAGAGTCTCGTTCTACTTAACTTTATTTTTCTCGGAAAGTAGTCATATAGAGCAGCCATAAGCTGATAGGGTTATTTAGGTAAATATTTACGTAAAAATAGTGATTTCTTTTATTTTGTTCCAAATTCTGCGGTTTTAAAGTTTAAAATTTAGAACAGCACGACTTGCACTGCACTGACGGCGGCGATAAATGTATGCAGCTTCCTATGTCACTATTCTTGTCATGCATTCTAAAGAGTCGATTTCCCTCTACATACACCCTTATGGCAATAAAATAAAATTGGGGGTCATTCCACAGTAGCACTACTTAATAGCGTAAGAGCAAACGAAGCAATATGAAAAACTGACAATTTTTTTTAGCAATAGGCTCTGGATGATCTAGTTCTTGAGGAGTATTACAAAGTTAAAAATAGCTAATTTTTTACGATTACCAATGTGCAGTGCGGCAAGGCACGATAAAACGCCTAACAGTATTAGCAGAAGTTTAGTTGCTGTGATGTGGCTTCTATAATTGTGGCCATTAATTTTCAGATGTTCTATCATTTTCGAAATGCGCGTTAAAAAAATAGAAATATTTGATTTGTAATAGCAACGTCCAAATTGATCCGTCCTACAACGACGGTCATTTAATCTGGCCTCTTCACGTCAATACGAGCAATTCGTCAGATGTCTACGACGGCAGTGTCCTTCGGAAAAGCGTTCGGTTCGCTGGGAATGAATCCATCGATTGAGTCATTGAGCGAGTCGGCTCTCTCTTTCTCTGGTGAATGGCTTATAATTCATCGTTCCAGTGATTTCCCTAGAAAGACCGGGTGTACACCCTTCCGTGTTTTTCTGAAGTCACCCCTTAATTCGCAACGGCTCCTCTATTCTCAATACCACCCCCCCCCCCTAAAAATATAGACACCCACTCTAATTTCAATTTCTGGGGAAACCCCTGCTTCGTTCCTTGCCTTGACTTCACCCTAAATAAAACGCTCGTGTCTACCCATCATTTCGGAGCGGTAGAACGGTGAAAAGAGTGATAATCACCCAAGGATATGCCAGGAAGACTAAACACGTTACGGTAACAGAAGCCAGAATCAAAACACGTCATGTTGTGGCGCGGTTAATTGTAATTTAATTCCATTGGAAAATATTTAAGGAAAATCATAACCTAAGTAGACGAGGAATGATTTTGATGAATTTTGGGGTTTCCGACAACATACAACGAATGAAGGTCGATCTGGGTAGAATGCGATTGAAAAGACGGACAAAATTTGAATGAGCGTTTCCCAATAAATAATCCCAGACCGCCTTCTCAACACAACATCAAGAACCTCGAAACCTTTTTCAATACTTGTTACTTTGAATAAATGTGCTTATCCGCACGACGATGGCAGGGGCGCGGCGGTGCACGGTAGTCTAAAAAAAATCAAAACTTTGGATCATTCATTGATCTTTATTTTACGCCAAGCTGACTGCAACTGGCCACCCTGTCATGATATATTAGACATATCAGTAGCTTGAATGGTGATAGGGAGCACGCAATGAGTATCGATTTAATCAAGTATAATCTGCGTCGTCAATAAAAAAAATATACTGTACGTCTACTTTTCCGTAAACAGGCACTGATTGAATGATAACTGGGAGGAGAAGAGCATGTCGTTACACGGAAAAGACATCTGCGCTGCAAAACTGCGTATATATACCAAGCAGCCAACGTGATCCCTTTGTATACAAAGTGATCGTGTTGGCTGCTTGGTACTTAAAGGTATTGGATGAATCGGTTTCTTAACAGATTTAGATGTAATTTATCACAGGGATTTAATAAGATGATGCATTTGTTTTGGCAAAAATATGAGACGATATATGTTTAATTAAATAAAAATGACAAAGAAACACAGCTTTTTCGTTGAACTAGGCCTAGTCTGCTGAGGCCATTGAATAATATGATAGCCTGCTATGGCGCTAAGTTTGGCAAAATTAAAAATAATGTAGACCAACTTTATTTAATGTGTCTTACATTAGTCTTTCGGCCGTAATGAACCCCAGAATGACCCATTATGCTATATCACACATTCGGTAAAAAATAATTAATCTAAATTTTGGTTTTTACGAGCAAATTATATTTTTTTAAGACTCGGTTGAATTCGCATACATAAAGCTTTTAATATTAAATGCACACCCTTCGAGCATGTATGTCCCAAATCATTCAAACTGCAATTTGTACGATTCTCTCAAATTACCAGGCTGCCATCGGGTTCAAGTTGTAGATAGCAATTATGGCTTTGAGGCGAGGCGTTCAAAACATGTTGCAACCAACTCATTAAGAGAGATGTCGACATTTTGAATAGCCTATACACAAGTCGTAAGGCTTCACCGTGCTTTCAGAAAGACTTATAAGAGTTCATCAATATATTCACAATCAACAGCTGACACGTACCTGACACCTTCACCAGCGTCGCCAAGAACGCGTTCAAGATTTCCTTATGCACACGAGACACTGTCGCTGGACGCTACAAGACGACCGAAATTTTGTGTGATGAACCGCCCCTCTGATCAGATTCCACGATGTGGCAGGCACTAAGAACGTGAATGGATGGCTCGTAACTTCATCTATCAAAGCAAGATGCAACTACGCCGCATTTCGTTCAGCAAACATTTACTACGAGTACGTGAACGTTGAATGTGTTATATTAGTTCTTGAAAAATGATTTACAAGGTTGACCTCGGTATATAAAATGTAAGATATAAAAAAAAACACGCTGTATTTTCATTTTCTTAGAAGTGTATAACCCGATTAATTCCTTCATGAAGGAACCAAAAATAATTTTGTTGGTTCTGAGACCAAAATATGTATTTTCAATTCACATGATGCGGGTCCAAATCCAGGCAAAGACACTCGTAACCCAGCATAGCCTTGTTTTGCAAGCCCCCAACGTGCAGGCAAAATGTTGTTTTCAGCTCTTCATTTTGAAACAGCGGTGACATCTACCGCCGAATAGTTAGTGGGGCTGACATTGTCACAGTTTTCAGGTCAGAGGCATCAAAAGGAGGAAGCAAAATATACACGAGGTCGCTCTCAGTAAATTCAAACTAAAAATGAAAAAAAAATAATTACTAAGCTAGGGCCGACCGCAATCGTAGTTTGACGTACTTTGCCCAATTGTCCAAAGTCTGAATAATGACTTCACAAAGTCATACTGCACTAGAATTCATGCGAAATCTATAAACTTTAAGAAGAAAAAAATAGTGATTGCAGAAATATCTACGCGTGAACCAAAGCAAACAAAGGGATGCATGAACTGATAACAGGTTTTCGGAGTCTTCGCCTCTCGATTTGTCATTCCTTAACGATTTTTTCTAGCGCCTAAGCACTGTTCTTATCTTGTTCAAAGGCGTCGTTTCAGTGAGCAGGCAAATCGCGCAGAAATGAGAGAAACCGTCCTGGTAGATACCGTGAAAAATAAATGGACCTAGCCCGTAGCCCATAAAATTTTAAAATTTCGAAGCCTGTTTTGTATGACCAGATAAAGTATAGGTAAGAAACAAATGCTGCCGAGCGATCAGCAGCAGGACACGAGGAGCATCTTGTGTTTCTCGTACAACTAACTCTTCTGCTATTATTTATTTTACGTTCATTGTTTTCTTCGAACAGAAAACATACCTCCAATTATCACGATGACCTTTGTGAGATGGTAACGAAAGATCTCATTATGCATGAATTCAAAATACGGCGTGCTACAGATAAAAATATTTACCAAACTTCTTTCAGATAACCAAATGAGAACTTATAGGCTGCTACCTACTAGATATCTTTTAAACAATGAGGAATGCTTCACTTTTATTTAAATGTTCACCAACGAGAACATTATTTGGGTGTTAGTAATATACATAATTGTATGAAATAAGTTGTGCTTTGCCCTGTTTATATTAAAAGGAAGTCAACGGTATGGGCAATCAACTCGACAGGACTATATTTCCACATATAAAACGCAAAATTATTGAGCACTCGAGGGCTTGTAATCAAAACAAAGGGACACATTGCTTAGATGCAGGCTTGTTTTTCGGTTTGAACGGTTGTAGATAACAGTGATACTAGTGTTGTATATTTTAGTAAAAACTTATAAATAATGCGAGCTAACAGCCAGACAGTCACTCTAGTTACAATTGAAAACGAGCGTGTTGGTTAATGGATGCAAACTTGAAAGTATAAAACAGCGAGGACGAGGACGGGAACAGGACATCTTTCATTTAGCAACAACATAGAATGGAACAAAGACGCTGTGTCCGCTGACAGCATCTTTGAAGTTTTCAAAGACTGTGCGGCGGGACTAACTTTTACCCGGGAAAATCCTTCAGTGGAAGGACTACAATTTCTGGATTTACGTTTACATCCTCATCCCTCAGGTGTTTGTTGGGCCTTCCAGCAGAGGTCGGAGAAGCCCGTCCTCCCCTTCACCAGTGCTCACTCCAAGTCAGTTAAGTTTGGCATAGTAAGGTCACTTTTCAAGTCTTCTTTCTCAAAGTCGTGCACGCATTTCTCCGGAAGTAGCCTCAAGTTGCAGCAGCAGAGGTTAGAAAAAGCAGGCTTTCCTGCAGACCTACTTCGTTCCACCCTTGAGAGGTTCATCATCAATCCACAAATTCCGCAAGCTGTTTCCAAAAAGAAAGGTCGTTTCGCTGTGATTCCCTACATGCACAATTCAGCGCACCGTTTAAGATCTATCGCGTCCAAGTTCGACACAAGTGTTGTTTTTTCCTGTCGTATGCGCCTCAAACAGATGTGTAAAAAGGTTAATGGGAGCGACAGTCCCACAGGGTGCAATGTAAAGCATGCTAAAAAGTTCGTAGAATGCGAAGAAAGAAAGGTCTATTCAATTCCACTAAGCTGTGGCGGTCAGTACATTGGACAGACTGGGAGATGCGTCAACCATCGACTCAGAGAACACAACCTGGAAGCTTCAAAGGCTTCAACTGAGTCGTATCACCCAATTGTTGTGCACAGCCGCACGTGCGATGACTGTACTCCTCATTTCTCTGATACAAGAATACTGGGTGGGCACAACAACAGGTTTGGGAGAGAAATCATCGAATCATTTGCCATGGGGACTGTAGACAACAACATTTCTGCACCTTCATTATCATTGACAAAGACAGAGGTCGAATTCCTAACACCAGAGATGACTAGATTACTGACACTTCGTCGTGACGCTACAGCTTTTTAAACTTTTATACTCATGGTACATTTCCCTTTTGGGACTGTAAACAACAATAATTCTGCACCTTCATCATCACTGACAATGACAAAGGTCGAATTCTAAGAAATCAGATATAAATAAATTAGTGATACCTCGTCGTGACGCCAGCGCTTTTCAAACTTTTATATTTAGTGTATTCCCTTTCCTTCATAACTATTATCTCCTTTCTCTCTTTGAGAACGTTGAGACCTTTGGGGGTGGTTTTCCGTTGTTCCATTCTATGTTGTTGCTAAATGAAAGATGTCCTGTTCCCGTCCTCGTCCTCGCTGTTTTATACTTTCAAGTTTGCAGCCTGCAGTCACTTTACGTCATGCTTTGACAAGGAAAAAAAAAACTGGTGGGAGCAAAATTAAATAAAGCGAAAATTGAGTGTGGGAACAGGCAGCAGCCGTTCTGAGAAATATGCGAACGTCAAAAAATAATTACCTACTTTTCGCGCAAGAAAGCACGAATCCACGCTACGCTATGTAGGTGCAGAAAATAAAATAAAGAGGTACTTAGGTAGAATAAATATAAAGAGAGGAGGAATCAATAAAGATAAATAAAGAAATGAACTTTTTAAATGATGATTAGGGCATGGCTCTGGGATTGCCCGGCAATATCCGCTCGCATCTATATAAGACGCCGGGTACTCACAGTAACATCCTGAACTATCCCGATGGAATGCCAAGTGTGACTTCCTGTTCGTCTGAATCAAGCAAAAATTCTAGCTGCAGAAAGACGTGATGCCAAGTTTTCAATATAGTCGATGCTGCCGGCGTATTTTTTGGCCCATTTTGAATTGGCGGCTGATAAGCGCGGCTGATCAGCGCGGCTGATAAGCGCGGCTGATAAGCGCCAAATGAAAGAAGTCTCCGATCGATTTATGGCAGATCTTCAGAAAGAGGTGTTGTTGTGAGTTTGAGGAATCAAAGTCGCATAAGTAGGTTTGCTCGAGTGGCCAGAGTTATGCTTATTCGACGGTTGGCATGTGATCGTGCGATTCATGATTAATATCAACATTTTTGGACTGCAAGAAATAGCTAGTTATTATTTTCTTGATCTTTCGCTTTTTGTGTATATAAAGTCACATATCTTATACCTATATTGTCTCGTACGAGAAAAAATCTGCATTTCATGAGCCAAAATTAGTTACCTTGGGGACTTTAAGAGCAAAGAGGATCTTCAGTGAGCATGTTTCAAATAAACTAGCTATAATGCAAATAGGCGTAAACAAATTTGTGCAAAATACTTTATAAAAGGAGTGAGCATATTAAGTGACGGTAAACTCAGAAAAGTAAGAAGCATGAAAAACAATAAAGTGCGTGTAAAAAAGGCAGAGTTGGTTAAAATGTGCCATAAAAAAGGAAACATAAATTAAATAAAAACAACTCCCACCCTGATATATATATATTTTTTTTTTGCATCTGGTGGACCTTAATTTTAGTTTGATCCGGGCTTTATTTAAACGCACGCAAGTATTTCGATTTTACCCTAATCTACATGTCTGCAAACAAATATATGTTCTAATGTTTCTATTTAGAATATACGCAGTAGAAAAACAAAATGTGCATCGCTGTTTTATTGGGAAACAGCTTTTTCGTTTCTGCGAAAGAGTGTACTAGAACGTTCCACAAAGCATATGAGATACAGTTGCGGAGAATGTGCCAAAATGTACATATGTCTAAAAAATGTCTGGAAGGTTTACAATTGTGATCTGTTATCGAAAAAAACTAAATACACTGCCGACGTGCTGCACATTTGTTACACACGAGTTCTTCAATAGAGCAGATTTTTAAGTAATGAGGAGAAACAAGAAACAATCTAACAAGTACGTAGAATCACCACTTCTATTTTTACCGTTTTTGCTACATTATCATTACTATGTGTATATCAAGATGATGGGTACTTGTCTTTCCGAAGTAACCCTCTTTATTTCCATTTCGAAATTTGGAATATAAAGCTTATTTTATTCGTCCAGATGCCCAGCAGTTTCAGAGTATCAATCTTCATGCCCCTGACC
>JAZHYW010028244.1:0-66590 GCA_037355805.1 Ixodes ricinus | reverse complement strand
TGCTTCGTTCAGTTACGTACTAAAAAGAAAAAAAACATGTAAACAATAAGCCACCACCTCCTGCACCGCCGAAGAAAAGAAACCACCGGAGGTCAGGGACAGGCCACTTAGCTGTATACAATACGTGCCGCAAGGCGCTACGTGCCGCCACTGCCGCCGTCGAGACACACGGAAACCGGAAGCAAACGCCAAACAATCCGAAACACAACGCGACATACGCACACAATTAATTTCTACAAAGTGGGGAAGAGAGCGAGGCTCCCTCCTTGTTCCGAACTGACGCCGCAACATCAATCATACGCGGCAGACGATGGAGACGGATAAATATATATATATATATATATATATATATTTATCCGAAATATATACGCATGTTGGCTCAGCTCAATGGGCGACTTCAATCTTATCTGCCTCCTCTTCTTTTGGCGGTGTTTACATTGACTCGCGAAAGTGCTTTACTTCGGAAATAACAGAAAAAGGGGCGGCCGAGCTGGTGAAACCAACTTTCAGCAACGGGTTTCCTCGATGTTCACAGTTCCCTACTTCGTTCAATGCTAACCTGCAGGGTGGTGGAATTAGACACTGGACGTCGGCCCTGCATCACCCCCTCACAAGCTTCCTGCGCACACCCTCCCACGTACTAAGGCAGCGTAACATAAACAAATGCGTGAAAGAAAAAAAGAAAGCTTAAATTAGCTTGTTGACAAAAACGAATTGAGAGCTGCGGCGAAAGAGAAAACCAAAAAAAAACAAAAACAAGACTTTTTTTTTCCTTTTTGTTTTGCAGTACATGCGTTTTTTTAGCCGAGTTCCACGAGGAAACTCGTCACGAAAAAGTCACGTTAAATGTTTCGCTGAATTTAACGGGAAAATCGACGTTACCTGACCACGTCATGTGACCTCGAGTCACGTGACATCATTAGGCGGTTCCGCGAGGTGGCAGTTTGCGTTCAAGACATTCTGCGCTCTCCGGTTTTCGTCAACAAGATCGAGCTTTCTGTCCTTTTTCTCAGTCGTCTTCGTTTAATCTGCCCGTACCAAACTAAAGACGGCAGACATTATAAACGACTCCGATAACACAAATGACGTGGACGTCGAAAAAAAAAATCGCCGCCAACGCGAGATTACGCGATTCGGGAATATCGCAGGGCCGCTCGAACAATCAATCAGCCGGCGATGAGTAACGACTTGCCAGGAACGAGAGCGACGACCATAAGATGTCTCGCGCAGATCTCCCTGAGCATCTCCGAACGTCGCCCACCTCTTCGAGACAGCGCATTGATAACGAAGCCTTGCTGAGGAGGAGACCCCGTGCAAATACAAGTTGCCGCTTCCGTCCGGTCCCATCATCGGCAGTCTACCTTTAGCGACCCTTCGGTTATAAGGTAAGGCCGGTTCACACGGCCCCGTTTTCTCACGTTACGTTATGGGAGCTATACGTCTGCTTACGACAGCAGAGTCACAGGGACAGCTGTACTGTGTAAAGCACGGCAACAAGTTTAAGGAACAACTTGCCACGCGGCGTTCCAATTGATTCGTAACGTAACAGGAGAAAAATAACGACAGCAAACGGCGCCTGCGTGGAATGGGCTTTTACGCCGTATACGGACAAGCATTCGTTTGCCGTCTTTCCGAGACGCAAACTAGGTTCCGAAAAATGTGCACGCCCCTATGTGCGTTTTTTTCTTTTTCTTGGGGAACAAGGTAAAAGCAGTTTATTGAAACACACAGAACAACAAAATAGCCCCCCCCCCCCCCCCCATTTGCCGTTGCGCCCTGGGAATTAATCGCGTGACTGCCGAGATCGACGCTGCAGCGCCTGTGCTACAGACAGATACACTACCGTGTATCTTACCTTATCCTTTGTATCTTATTTTATGTATCGTATTATCTGTGTTATCTTACGTAACTTATTGCGTTATCTTGAGTATTATTGTGTTATCTAAAGCCGGGGTCACACTGCTTATACATTGCACAAAAGACAGTGTGCCAATAGATTCGAATGCCAGGCACCGCGATATCCCTGTTTCGAATGCCGCATGGCAATGCGTTCAAGGAGAAACGTGGGCAAGCGGCACTCAAAGCACGGAAACTGCGGTGAGTCGTGCATGCATATAGACTCTCTCTTGTACGACGTATGAGCAGCGTGACCCCGGCTTTATGTATCTTATTCGCGCTATTGCATTTATGTATTATACAATATTGTGTTAGCGGAAGGTGCTTACTGACATTGCGACGTCACGTGACGCCATGATATCGCGTGACACTGAGACGTCACGTGGCTCAACGACGTCAAGTGATCACTAAATTCCCGCTAAATTGAAGGGACAAATTGTTTTCCCTGCAAATGTAGCGAACAGGTTTTCTGACTAAAATTAACGGAAAATCCGCGACGTCACGTGACATGACGTCACATGACACTGTGGCGTCACAATGTCACGAAACTGGAATTCCACGCTCGCGGGCCGCGACGCGCCTACGTACACGACGTGCGAGACTTCGCCGACGACGGGTATCAATGTAAAAAAAAAAAAATGAAGGGAAAAAATTTGACCGAAAATTGAAATCGCCGCAGACGAACACATAACAGTACATATACATATATGTACTGTTTGTGGCAAAATAAACGAATTTGATTTGATTTGATAATGCATCGAAAAATATTCCAGCAGGTGGAAGGAGCAGACACGCACCCGTGTACGCCGATTTGCGAGACAGCACGTAGTCACTAGACACATAAAAGCAAACAAAAATAAACAGAAAAAAAAACGAAAACCTAACAGTAAAACGCATTCCCTAACAAACGACGGAAAAAAAAAAAACATGTTTTATCGAGGCAGCGGCGCGTGCGCGTAAAACCAAACAACAACAAAAAAAGAGGAAAAAAGAAATGGAGTTTTTCGAAGCAGACGGAGCCCATCAGACAGTCGTTATGTTGCCCGAAACGAAAACGAAATCCGTTAGATGTGTGCGAAGTCCGGACGGCACAAAGCCCACGCCGGGGTACGATATAAAGATGCCACGATATAATATAGTAACAATAAGAAAAGAAGACCAAGGAAAGCGGGAAGCATAAATAGGAAAGACACTAGTTACAAGATAACAAGATATAAGCTGTTTTCCCCATCATGCATAAATAAAAAAGATACAAGTTCGTATACCTCGATATCAAGGGAAGTATAGTGGAGCATCAAACGAACGTGAAATGAAAGCTCCACATTAGGGCAATGCGATTCATACCCAACGTTGCTCCCACAGGAAAATAGAAAGAAAAGAAAGACGTCAAATTAACGTGTTTTATTAGTAATCGGCGCGAACGTCGGCGACCTGCGTACGAGCAAATGCAAGCACCGTGCGTCTGCGCCAGCGTCGCGTGTTCCATACTGCGCGTGCGCGGAGCGCGAACTGCGTCTTAGATCGGCGCATGGCAGCGACGCTCACGTACAGTGCGGAGCACGCAACGCTAACGAACTTTCTACAGACACGGAGCAGACGCATGCATGCACACGAAGGTGCATGGGGCGATACGGCGACGTTGCTTGTAAAGCGTCTTCGACCGAAGTGCTTAAAGGGGCGGTGCAACAATTTTATGATTAAAATAATTTGCATCTTGTCATTTTTACGTTGTTTATCATGTCCCAGAGGATAGAAAAAACACCTCCTTCATTAAAAATGTCACGATTCCGCTGCATAATCGCAAAGCAAAAGTCGAGCTTTTTCCCCCACCTGCAACCCCAAGTGGCAGCCGAAGGAACTACGGCGAAAAGATTACGTGACCTCGCTCGGCTCTAAGCTGCAGCCTAACGCCCGCTAATGTCAGCGGAGAGAGGGAGAGGAAGCGTCCTCCGAGATAGCACACGGGAAGCTACACGGCACTCCGAATGACGTCACTGGGAGTGCGACCAGGTGTGACCCTGAAGGCTGGGAGTGAGTTGAGGGGTGCCCGAAATGCCAATATTTATCTTTTTTTTACGCAACAACTAGGACACGCAGGCGAAATCGGATTTCTGTTCTTTACTTCAAAAGTGTCAGAGGGCAACTTCCACAAATTTTTGACCGAAGTCTGGAAATCGTTGCACCCCCCCTTTAAAGTCCTACCTGATTCCGCCCGTGCATCGAAGTAGTCCCGAGGTGGCCATAAATGACGTCACGGGAGCCGACCTATCAGGCTGTCGGAGGTCGCGATCCTAACGGTTGCTCGTCAAAATTCCGGCAAAAAGGACGAGCGAACTTGAGATGTCGCTGTCGTCGCGGTGTCCCAATTCCTGGCTGCCGAAGCTGCGTTCCCAGGGGAGCGACCTGCGGCGGAACGGGCGTCTGCCACAACCACCAGCGATGCTCTGCCAGCGCCAGGATCGCGGCAGGCGACAGCTTCACACTCCCGTGACGGTATCGGGCGGAAATCGAAGAACCCCATTTGAGGACCCGTTCCAAGCACCGTAATACGGCTGCGCGAACAAAAAGGGAGTTATAGAATAGCGCACGCTAAAGCTTTGCGTACGCAAAGACTAGCGTCGTCGCCACTGCGCATGCGCCGAACGCTAACCAGGTTTTGCGCTTTGCGTGCGCTATTTTAGCGTACGCTATTTTTTGGAAATTGCGCGCGTACGGAAAAAAAAAAAAGTCTTTGCGCTCCTCCAAGGAGGATTCGTAATGACAAGCTGGCTAAAGCCAAGACGAGCCGAGTTAAAAAATGGCGGCTCTCGGGACTATGTCGGCGGCCGCTTTAACGGCGCGACGTCGGCGGCATCCTCGCGACTGCGATTTCCAATACGGGACGGCATTGAACTCGGTTTGGCAACGATCACCGGCAACTTGATGCTGGCGACGCGCGAACATTTCTCGGCGAAGGCAGCGAAAGTCAGGACACCAGGGCCGGCTTACTGGAACCAGCGTCTCAGCTGAGACTGGGTGAAAGAAAGCACTGCCAAAGCCAGCGCACGAGCTGAGCGGGACTCAAGCTGCGTCTCAGCGACGCTCGCGCGCCCCAGCCTTTACAGTGCTTTCTTTCACCCAGTCTCAGCTGAGACGCTGTTCTAGCAAGCCGGCCCAGACCTCTCTTCTCGAGGCGACGCAAGCGGACACGACCGGTCGACCGCTCGCGTTGCATTCTCATGTTTAAACAAATCTAAAATGTTACTCTAGACCAAAAAAACTTGTTTTTTCCTCAAGCTACAGCATTTCGTGTGTGAAATAAAAATTGTGACTATCTTGGTGGCGTTGCAAGCGCGAGATGCTTGGGTTTTTGTGTAGCGTGCGTAGCGAGCGGAAACGTAAGCGCTAAATTTAGCGCTAAGGTGCGCTAAAATTGCCTACGTTATTCTACAACTCCCCATTAAAGGGAAACGTGTACGAATAAGCGCACTACACTGCGAAACCGAGCGGTGCTCGGACCGTCAAAAACATCCGGCTCGCACACGGAGCCAGAGATAGTTTTGCGAGAGAAGGCGGACGACCTCGGTTAGGACAACAAACGGTGTCCTTCGTTCGCCATCCTTCCATCAATCAGTCTCAACAAAACAACAAAGCGATCGAGAAAAAGAAAGAAAAGCGCTGTAATCGAAGTAAACAAAGGAACACGGCCACGAGATGACAATGAATGCGTAAGGGGCGTCCTTGGACGAACTGTTCGCTGAAATCACGCGCAACGGCGGCTCGCAGAGGAAAAGACATCCAAGACGAAGTGGCACAAAGAGCATGAGGGATGAATCAGCGAAGAAAGATCAATATAGATCAATCCGGAGGTCTTCAACGGTTATGGGAATCGCGACTGCACGCCCCGGGGCCGAAACCTGAACACCCCGGACGAACTGTAACTTATTCAATAATTAAAAACGCGTGAGAGCAATTAACACACACGACGCGCCAGCGACGTGAAAACTGGCTTCAGTCCTCGTACAAACGGAAATAGGAAGCTTGAACACGGTAACCCCGCCGCAGATAAACTAGACGACCCCGTAACAAAAGACAAAACGTCGGTAATATTAAGTAAGGCGTAGGGCATATCGTAGACCGAAGCAAAAAGGTCAGACAAAAACCAAAAACAGCGAAACAAACACCAACCGAAAGGAAAAAAGGCGACGCACGTAACCGAGCTGCAGCTCATGAATTATTCCCGCAGAGTTCGCGAGGGTACAGCGCGTGTCCTACGTACACACACCCGTCTGTTTGACGACGCTGTAAAGAAATGTAGGGCGCCCTCCTGCAGTGTACATCCGATGCACATTATGTATACGGTGTTGCAGTGCACGCACACACACTGCTGAAGACAAGCTTATCTCCGCATTACTCCGAGCGTGTATACGTAAAGATTTTTCGTAGCATCTCAATTTCACGTCTGTTCTATATTTTTTTTCTCACTCGCTTTACGGAGCCGTTTATTATTGGCTCTTCCTCGTAACTGATGAACCTTTTCTGCATTTCCAGGTTCTCGGCGCCGTGGAGCGAGAAACGTTAGGCGCACCGATGAAACGCAGGCGACGTCAATACTTGAACACGTAGCACGTATAGGGGCACAGGTGTCCCGGAGGAGCTCACCGTTTGTCATACGGCATCAGTGACGTATGGCAACCGTATACTGTATAGTACCAACCATGGCACTAAGCAGTCCCCTACCGGAAGGAAAAAACCAATCTATTTTTTAACCAATCAATAACCAATCGAGGCGTGGACAACGTAATGTGCAATGTGCCGCGGGAGCATCGCAAGAGTTTGTCTTACTAGCCTGCCCCAAGCGCCTGCTACAGGAACGACACTCATTACTGCATTAGTCTTCCAAATGTCATACATCTCACATTTCAAAGATGACAGTAAAAAATTAAGGACCTAGTGAATTTAGTGAACAAACTGACAACTATAGTCGGTGGCAGGTCAAGAACGAAGTGGAAGCTCCTCCCACCTCTTTCCACTTCAGCGGAGCGAACGGTGGAGAGGAGGTCGCCTCCCCTCCCGCGTTCGTTCCGCTCAAGTGGAAAGGGGTGGGAGGAGCTTCCACTTCGTTCTTGACCTGTCACCGACTATAGTGGTGGGTGGTGGTGCACGTATGCCTGGTCTATCAAGTCTCGAAATTCTGTGCCCCTTTTTCCTCTCCACACACAGACAACACACACACACGCACACGCGCGCACACACACACACACACACACACACATACACACACACAAAAAAAAAGATGCCGAGTTTAACGGTGTTGCGCACTTGCCGAAAGAAAATGCGGGATCTCCTCCGATTACATCGGTTTCAACGTATACTCTTTGACCCCCGCTGGCTGTCAGATAAGCATCCCTCCGGCGTACATACGTGCAGCGAATGCCTATCATCAATCGGCGTGGCTTCCTCGACATTTTCAGGTCGGGACGGAGGATCGTCCTAGCTGGAATGTTTGGGCAAAGCGTTTTCCAAGTCCCGATCTCGATTCGCGCCGCCCGCGCTTTCAAGAATGTTTAGAACAATCGGCCCTGCCCGCTGACGTTTTTGTCTGCTGGGCTATGGGACGCGTTCCGAGTGTGCACAGTCGCTCTCTTCCGCGGAACATCCGACGCCGCGCATGCGTGCACAGACCACTGACTGGACATTTTACGCCCGTGCTGGGAAAAAAAGTACATAGGAAAACACGAACAAACAAAGGTCATCAGGATCAGACAGGCAGCAGCTTTCAAATAAATAGCATAAAGCACCGATGACGCTTTTGTGCTTCGGCTGTTCTCTGTAATACAATAACATGAGCGTTGGACCACGCTCATCAGGAGATGTGCGCCGCAAACAAGTCGCGCTACTTTATGACCGACCATAACCTCGGCAAACGTTTCATTTTATCCATTTGCTGGCTACACGGGAAAAAAATATGCACCAATTCAAAAAGAGAGCGATCGAGCAACTTTGCGCCGACGCCAAAGTAAACATAAAAAGAAAAAGAAGCAAGCAAGAACCGCTCGCAGTCATTACGTAATGCGATATCCCAGACCATAGACCAGACTCGCTGGACTCCCCTCTTTATCTCTTTTTGTTTTTACTCCTCTTTTTATTTCCTTTTTCTTCTTGCTCGAGTTTTTATATATCGGTTTACGATCTTCTACGAGCTCGTACATCTTATGACAATCATTACATCTCTCAGCCGTTTTTATTATAAACGGATTGTTTGTTTTACGAAATCGCTCGCGTTCCCCGGGAAACCACCAGAAACTTCCCGGGGCTTGCCTCATCAACCGTCTGAGGACGTCATCGTCAGAGACGAGGGAAGAGAAAGAAAGAGAGGGGCAAGACTACTAACGCGTTCGGCCATTTTGGAAGAAGAGCACGCGACAGGCCAGCATTATACCCTTTCCTTCCGGCGGAGTGCGGAGCAGACGAACGGTCGCGCTTTTACGGGTCGAGGAAGAGCCGGCAACTCTCGGCGTAACGACATCGTGCAATCGAACAGAGCTGACTCCTGGACGAAAGAAGAAAAAAGGTCAGGAGACCAGTGACGTCAGCGTAAAGGCCGGCCAGCAGCGCGAACGCCCGACGCATCTGGACCAGGGTTACCATGGCGACGGGAGGGTGAGGCAATCCGAAAAGAACGGTGGTCCGCCGAGCCAGCCGAGCGCTCGCCCTACCCTCTCATCCCCCTCTATCAGCATCTCTCTCTGGCAGGGTGGCAGGAAGATGAGGGTCCGAGATACCATGACGTAATGCCAGGCGCCCCACATTAGTCAAGGTCACCCGAGCGCGTCGAGCGCACATGCTGTGCCGTCAACACAAACTCGGTTCGGGACGTCCGTTTCGAGAGTTCCATCCCCTTTCATCCGACACACACGCAGCTCATACATCACACAAAAGACAGTCTGTAGACATTTTGCCCCAGGTCTTTCTTGGGCTAGGTGGCGCAAGCTACCGCCCGTTCCAAATGGCATAGCCAATATCCATCCATCCATGTGTAACGGTCACATTGGTCGTACAAAAGCTGTCTGCATACATGTTTGGAGCATACATATGCACGAAACGTGAGGCCTGTCCGTCCGCAGGAATCACCGTGCTTTTGTCTACAGGATGCGTAACGGAGGCTTGATAGGCTTACCGAGGAACAATGACCGACACAGCTATAGCGCGAAAACACGCATTCCGGAGTTTACTCTCGTGGCAAACTATCCAACGAGTAATTTGACCGCGTGGGTTTGCGTCAACGCGGTAATCGAAGCCTGCGCACAGCCGCTCTCCTCCCCTCCACGCGAGGTCATCGCACTCGGATGCCGCCCTCCGCAACTGGGCCCGACGCCGAGCGTCCCTCGAAGCACTCGTGGGACACGAAGCTCGGCCAAACGCTGCACTCGTGTCCCGTCCATGTCTACACTCCCGTCTCACTGGGACGACGCCGAAACGCGAGGGTATCGATTATTCTAAGTGGCGTTGGTTGACGCCCCACACCCCGCTCTTTGAGACTCTACCGGCGAGCAATGCTCCACCAAAGGTATCTCGCACCCAGACTCGTTTCCCGCAGACGCCGCAAGGAGGCGAGCTTCGCCAGGTGCGAGACTTCCGCCATCTGACCGGATGCAGTCGCTTTCAAAGACGACCGAGTACCTTTAATATCATACTCGACAAATTCTGGGCCACGGGCTCGAAACCGCTCGACTTCTCATCGTGTCCTCTGCGTGGGAAGATTTCGAGAGTGTTGCGTTTGGTGCCGTTCCGAGGACGTCGAGCCAGGTAGCGGCCCAGGAGTGGAGCAAAACAACAATTCCAAAGCCGCAAAAAAAAAAAAAAAAAAAACTTGTTTAAAACCATTGTTTAAGACGGTTAATTACAGAGTTCAAAAATACACACTTGTCGCCGAAGCGACATAAGCGAACGAAATCGAAGCAGAGAACTGAGTCCCGAGTCATTTGCCCCTTTCCGAAGCGCCCGCCGTTCCGTGGTTACCCGTAAGTTGAACAGCTGGCTCTAATGGTGACCCTGGTTCCCATGGTAATCCTGGCTCCGGATGATCCTTTTAAAGGCAGACGCACAACCTCGGTTTTCTGCACGGAAGTCCTCTTAGCGCTCCCCTCTCCTAAGCTGCGAGGAAAGCCAAGTTGGGCAAGGTAAAAAGTGGAGAGGATAGAGGAAAGGAGGAGGCGGGCAAGAGTGGAAAGCGCAAAGTGTACATACGTCGGCCTTTAAAAGAGGTCTTGACGACGAAAGAGGGGTTGGCGACAGGTGAAGGTCATTTCCAGTATCGGCAACCGGGAGACTTCACACCCGACTCTAATGATGATCCTTTTTTAAGGGTCTCGTGACTTGACAACGAAAGAGGCTTTGCTGCCGTTAGCGACAGGTGAAGGCAGGCACGTAACCAGGATTTTGTTTCGGAGGGGAGGGGAGGGGGGGGGGGCAATGATAAAATGCTTGATGAGGCGGAGGGGGCAGAGGAGGCCCTGGAAGATTTCGGGGGGGGGGGGACACATCCCCCCCCCCCTGGATACGTGCCTGGGTGAAGGCCAACTAACTCCAGGGCGGAGTCAAGGAAGGCCGTCCCAACAAAGGACGCAAAAAACCTATTAACGCGGGCTGGAAAACTCAAGCACTCCAGCGGTCAGGTGGCTACAAATGCACACTCGAAATGGGAGGGGGGGGGGAGGGAATTGCGTTGCGTTGCTTGTATGTTTAGACAGCCTCGATGCTAGTACGCCTCAAAGGGTGACTTGTCTCTTAGGCCCGTTCACACTCTTGCGACCGAGTTCAACCGAGAGAGACCAGACCGGTTTTTGATCCTTTTGCGACTTCTTAGGACCGGATGCCGCTGCCGGCGGAGCTGGTCCTAAGAGATCGCAAGAGGCTTAAAACCGGTTTGGTCTCTCTCGGTCGAACTCAATCGCAAGAGTGTGAACGTTAAAGCCCGTTCACACTCTTGCTCGTATGAACGCCTGTTAGATGAGAAATTTAGCCAGTGCAGTACAACCGCTAACCTGTTTTTTTTTTTTTCAACGTGCACCACGCAGTAGAGGTTACACAAACGCGTGCCGCTACGAAACTCATCCAGATCGAAACGGGCAGGGGGTGGGGATCGAACCCAGGAGGCTCTGCAGCACAAACTTTCGCTCTACGTTCCGAGCTGAGACGCGTTAGCCCACTCGGTCACCGATCCCCTCCTCAAAAGAGAAGAAACGATTCGGGTTCTGGTGTACGTATCCCTCGCAGCAGCAGGTTAGCAGCCCGAGAAGGGGTCAGCTCAGCCAGCAGCGACGCCATGATGAATCACCGTCACCCTCCACCCGTATGTCTACACGGGCACACGACACAATGGGGCCGAGCTGCCAGCCTGATGCGCGCACGAGACAGCGTCAACAAAACAATCGCCACGAGGACGCGGCCGTTGTATACCCCCGTTTCGACTCCAGCGCTGTCTCCCCTTGGACCGCAGCTGACGCTACGAGCCATCCCAGCCAATCCAACGCTGGGATTTTATCGCGTGACTGTACGGCCCGGTCGCCTCGGTGGCTCCGAGGCAAAGCGCCGGTTTACCGATACCCGTCTGGCCCACTATGTTTTCAATCATAGCCAATCAGAGCTCGTCGTCATTCTGACGTCACCGAAACTCCTGGGCAAGAAGCAGACGACTTGCTCTCCGCATTAGATTGGCTCAGAAGGCTCGTAGCGTCGTCCGCGGTTCATCCCGAGGTGAAACGGGATACGGTTTGAGGACAGGGCATTACGCACACGCGCAAACACACAGACATACAATAAAAAGACACTAACACACGGGAGCGCGGAAGCCCAACGGCGGACACGAGGAGCGAGCGAAGGCAAACCGCCCGACTAACGAACCGCGCCACAACGTTGGAAGACAAACGATACGGGGGAGGAGAAACACAACGACACAACAACAGCAACAACGACGAACGTTTCGAACAGAGAAAAGGAGTCGCGACAGCCCTGCGCGTTCTCCGTTCGGTCGTGTTCCGCGCGCACCTTTCGCTGTACCAAAACACATGCTGTACAGAAAAGGAAAAAAAAAAAAAGAAGTAGCGCAAGTAGCAATGAAGGAACGAAGGGCGAAAGGGGGATACGCATAAAACGTCGCCTAATTTGGGGGAGGCATTGTGGTCTGACAGCAGCCACTCCGCCGCGACCCGGAGCGTCGTAAATAAGTGAATAGATGGACGCAGTCGTAGAAGTCGGGACGGCAGACTAGGTCAACGGTCGAGCCCATTTGCCTGGCGCGTACGTCTGTATGTGTGTTAAACCGATATTACGCTCCGATGAAACGCAAAAGGGACGCCAACTTTTAGAAACTTTAGAGACGTATGGGCCCACAGACTCGGCATCTTTTGCCCGTGTGACAAGTGTTCAAAAGGTGTATAGCATGGACCAGCTGTGGTCATCGTCGAGGGCGTGTCCCTCCACACTTCTGGCTCCACCTCTGGTGGTGTCATATCATCTCCGGAAGCTTCCTACCTCCACGGTGAATAGCCGTATGCCCATCAAAAGAAATCCTTACACGACTCTACCGTTCACACGTGAGCAGCGCGGGAAGCCCTCGCATGCGACGCAGCCCATCAACACGCGCTGTCTCACCTTCGGGGTTAGCACTCACGAAGGAGAAGAAGCGTCGTTTGGAGGAGACGGGCGGAAACAATCAATTACACGGTCGAGTCTCTTCGCGTCGTTTCATTTGCTTTTTGCCCTTTTCCTCCAACCTTGTGTCGAACGCTGCGTGCGTGCGTGGGAGGCAGAGCCTTCGGCGCCCCGCACGAGACGCCTCCCAAAGAAGACCTTAATTACGGGGTTCTTGCGTAAAAAGCACACGCCCCACGAACAGCCTTTTACAAGAAGCGAACTCTCCGACCGGTCGAGCCTCGTTCACACGGATTGGCGTTTGAG
The DNA here is from genome assembly GCA_037355805.1 of Ixodes ricinus. Classification (NCBI taxonomy): domain Eukaryota; kingdom Metazoa; phylum Arthropoda; class Arachnida; order Ixodida; family Ixodidae; genus Ixodes; species Ixodes ricinus. Next base: position 53,753 of record JAZHYW010028244.1, on the reverse strand, counting down.
AGGCGCTTACGACGCGTACGATGAGAGTAACCACGCTGGCACCATCTATCGAGCCCCGGAACACTCCCGAACTGCACATAGCTACACTGAAGGTTTTACAGTATTTGGAAAATTAACTCTGCGCGCAAACTGTGACAAGGTATAATTTATATCTATGTCGTAGACTTTTAAGTTTTAGTCAAAATAAAAAAAAAAAACACGTCGGTGACAAAAAAAAAAAGGAGTTGAGTTAAAACTGAAGAATACCGATAAACAGCTACTGGTGTGAAAAATAGAAAATCAATTAAGATCGAAAAGAACAGCGATTTCAAGACGTTTTTACTCTATAGCTATAGGACTGCTTTTTATCGAAGGCCCCCCCCCCCCCCTTTCTTAGAACTGAACTGTTAGTTCCTCGTAAATTCTTTTTTTTTTACCCATAAATATTGGTTCTAGCGTCCGTCCAAAACACATCACCAATAATATACACCCCTACCCGAAAAAAAAGAGAGAGAGAGAGAGAAAGAAAGAAAGAAAGAAAGAAAGAAAGAGAGAGAAAGAGAGCAACATTAAAAATGATTAGCTAATTTCTTTTATAAAAATACGCTCGAAAATCTACGCCCCTAATTCTAATAGGTTATCACTAAGCTGTGCACTTTCCGGTTTTAACCGAAAAACACAGGTAGTTGAACATTTTTGCTCGCATTAAGAGCGAGAAACACCGCTTTTCACCGCGCAGATTGTTAATCCGTACGTAAAAATGGAGCTGCCAGAGGGTTCGTGACCTATGAAAGTATCTATCAGCTGGTCGTCCGAGACGAGCGCAAGCTTAGCGGTTTATTATAATTTAGGGTGTGTATCTTCCGGTGTTTATTAATGAGAAAAAGGGGCAAGGTTTTTGGGAGTTTATGTCTCTCTTGAACACCGGTGTAGGACCTGTGACGAAGCAATAAACGGTGATTATCGGTGAAAAACAAAATGCGATTGGACAGGAACATTTTTAGTTGCAATTTTATTCACGTATTTTATACACGACTTCCCGTGAGAGCATCTATTTTGACACTTCGTTATTAGAGCAGATGCAAGTATCTACCGGGAGGCTTGTATCCGCCATAGCAGCAGTGCGCTCTTGCGGTTCGCAATCCCAATCTTGAATAACCGCTCCACATTTGCGCTGGACACGGGAACTCGTACAGCGATGCTTGGGACAGTACATATTGGCCAGTCAGTCAAATGAAGCTTCCAAAATAACACACGACCAGCGACGCCAGTCGCGGCATGGCCGAGTAACAAAGAAACTCGGATTCTACATAGACCTTCGCAAAAATCGCCTTCTGTGCGCTGCCATCTTTGTCTGCTGGGCTGTGGAACGCCTTCCTGAGCATGCGCTGTATCTCTGTCGTGCGGAATATCGGACGCTGCGCATGCGTGCACAGCTCGATGACTCAACATTTTTCGCCCGGATGATAAGCGAGGGAAAGGTGTATATAGATACGCTCTAAGTCGTCTTCATTTGGCCTCCAGGACCACGAATATCAAAATTTATATTTCAGATGAATGCGGCAAGTAGCCACGTGTGCTGAAGTCCCTCCTTCCCGGCGCGTTCGGTGGGTGGAGAGAACGGATCTTTTCCACATACCGACGGCACCAGGCGGTCGCTGCACGAACTAAAAGTCGAGGAAGTGACCTATAACTGCGCTACCAATCGATAATGGGAGCTACGCTACCAGTTTCTTCGCTCTCTGAGCTGCGGCGCGTGCACAACGCGACTTTAAACAGGGGCATCCGTGGCGTCCACCCAAACGTCGTGTTTTTCTTTCCGTCCACTTTCTTTTTTGGTATAACACAATTATATATATATGCTGCCATTACGTGTTCTACTCGCTGATCCACGGCCTCCTTCCGAATTTCCTCGATTTTTCGTGCCGACTTCCGCCGCTTGGCATCGGTCGCTCGCGCGTGCGCGAACGCTTCTCGGAAAAGGTCCATTGTGACGTATTATACAGAGACCTCAACATTTCCGCCGCGCCTTCCGCATGGCTTACCCGAGCAGTCAAAAACGCTGCACGCGTTCCTTCACAAGCAGCAAGCGCAAGCAGTTGAAACATCTGGGTATGACGTCACACTTACACCGGTTGGTTTTTCGGTTTTTCTCGCGTCTATGAATACCTTAGGATCAGATGCTCGCGACAGTCGGAATTTTCAGCGATGGAGGTACCGTGGTGCGAGAATCACGCTCCAGCTCCTGGATGATCGGCTTCAGAATGAAAGTGCCCGCATACATCCTCCTGACGTGAAGTACATATAAGGTTAAGGCTCTTATCCCGCTTGTATTTCACAAATTAGAATTACACGTCGCAGACCTTCGTACTCCTGTTCTACGGCAATCATTCGGATGACAGCCATTTTGATTGGAACTTGTGCGCCCCATAAATGCCGTGAAAGTTGCGAATTCAAATTCAGGAGACAACAATGAGCCAAAAATTCACCTCTGTTCTTTTTCCCCAAGAATCTTCCTAGTTATCTATCAGCTCGTAGCGTCGGCTGCGTCCTGTCTTTAGGTGGAACGAACTATTCGCGACTTCAGCGCCCTATAGGAGACGCCACTATCGGGCAAAGATGGCGGTCGAAAACAGGCCGTCCCGTGCCATGCGCCATGCTTAATTAACGCACAACGCTGGGGCATCAGCAAGCAAGCATCGGGGTCAAAACGGTTTGCAGCGATTTTTATCCTCCACCTTTCGAACCCGAGGCGACTTGTTGACGTAAACGAGCTTCCAGAGGCTTGAAATTTTCGAGGAAGCGATGGAAGGACCGCCTATGCTGTCCTTCCACAATGCTGATGAACGTTGATGAACGCGGAATATCTGGTTCACACGGTTACGAAGGTTGCATTCAAAGCAACCTGGGTAACAAGCTGATACCACAGTTACGTAGCGCAAACCGCCGACAACATATAGTAATGAGGTCAGCTGAATAGCGGTGTGAATGTCCTGTCCTTCCCTTCGTGTTCTTGTTTTCTGTGTTCAGCTGACCTCATTACAGTATGTACCAACTTGCTCAACTAAAACCCGTGACAACATATAATCATGAAACATACAAGAGACAAGCAGAAATCGCGAAAGAACCTGTTCCGGCCAGCTCAGTGTCTTCCCGCTAGGTGCCGCCCGTTTTGCTAAAATCGCAAATAACTCATCGTTTTTTTTATTTATTTTTTTATTTGTTATCTGATAACAACACCCGACACTTCGCCGTCGCCTACCCACTTGCGCAGTATTGCTATTGGGTACCGCTATCGGAGCGCGAAAGCTATCTACAATTATCTATGTATCACAATGGTACCGCACTGGTCAATTCGCATTTGTACGACAGACGCAAGTCAAGTGATCTCGAGCAATTACTTCCTCACTGTTGCTATTTTTTTTCTCGCAATTTATGTTGTTTTTTGTCATGACGTAACACCTAAGTTAGCGCTCTTTTTTCTTTTTTATGTCAATCTACCCGGGCATTATCAATAATGTACACCAACTTTTTTTTATGTTGATAAATAATATTAAAGGGATCGTCCGGTCGAACCCGGTAGTATACTTAAGTGTTTGCGCTCGTTAAAGTCGAGGAAGCCTTCATACAGAAAAACGTAATTTTTATTTTGATATATGATGTCCAAATATTAATTCAACCTTTCATGACCGCGTGTACGAAACTGCACACCGAATTTCGACAGTCTCAGTGGCTGACATCCGTAGCTGCTGCGTGACGTCACATAACGCAAAGGGTCGTCAGATGATCGGGATTACAAGCTTTGCTCGATGGATGTCTTGTATTTTGTTTCGAATTATATAGTCTCCCAGGCTGTACCCTAGTGAAAGACGTTTCTTGTAATACAGTTCCCAGGCGTGTGCAAAAAAGTGGCGGCTTTTAGCAAGATATTAATTGAAAAGAGTAATTTGTTTCGAGCAAACATGCCTCTTCGCAACTGCGACGGCCACCCATCGGACAAGGAGCGCTTGCAAACAGAAGGATGCACATTTCGCCCCTGAAGCGGCATCTGGGTCCACATATCGGCGGATCCACTGGATCGGTGATGAGGCTGCGGGTCGTTTCCTCGGAGGCGATGCCCGCGGGTCGAAGGCAAAACGGCGAATCGTTCAAAGTGCATGCAACATTTCTAGATCGTCACTTGACTCGGACGAGCTTGGTGAATGGTAGCCACGCTCCATTTTCACGCGCGGGTCAAACAGAATCGGGCTGCACGCGTACTAAATATAACTTTTGGCATCGTGTCAAGATGGCCCGTTGGTTTCGGTTTCGCTGCATAATCAAACCGATTGATCCGATTGGGGCGAGGACTGGGTGGACGTCGTTGAATATCGTTGGCACAGCATCACACGTCAGCTTATTTCGCAGAAGAGAGCTTACAGCTCTCTTCTGCGAAATGATTTCTGCATAAGCGGGACCTCGATCTTGACGGGAGCCCAGCGCTCCCTGCGCACGGCGACGATCCATTTTGCTCGTCGCTGCACGTCTCGCGGAAAAGTGTGGAACGTCCCGTTTAGGCTCGCAGGTGCTGCCCGGTGGTTGTGGCACCCAACCGCGCAACAAAAATCTCACCCATCCACGAAACAAGTCGAGCGCAACAAGAAAAATGAAGCACGCTGCGGCATTCACTCGCAGGCAAACGACGACACGGACATGCTCGCTGTGCGTTATGTGACGTCAGAGCTTCAATCAGGGGTGGAACTCATCAAATGTACTTGGGAGCAGCCACGGGAGCAGCTGAAACAGCTGTTTTGGAGCAGGTTGGGAGCAGCTAAAACTACATTCTGGAGCAGGCTAAGAGCAGCTAAAACTACATTCTGGAGCAGGCTAAGAGCAGCTCAAATCAGTTTTCATTGCACTTCAGCGTGTATATTAAAAAAGCACGGGAGCAATTTCGATTGTGCTTAGCAGTACAGATGAACATGAGTGGTTAGGAACCTAGGTAGATCGGATAACAGTGTAACAGATGCGAAAACTTGGCCTTAGTCAGAACAAAAAAGCAAGTACCATAGGTTTCTGAAGCTAATGTCCTTGATATTTTCTGAGTGGCTTTTAGCTGCTCAAAATGCAAACCAGCACTTCTTATAGCACAACCCACACGTGCTCGGCATAGAAATTATATGTGCGAACCACGTGACGCGCGTAAGCAACGGATGTGCAGTTGCGCGGAGGAACAAGGCAACAAATTTCGAGTTTATCCTATTGTGCGACTCAATATCGAAGCAGCAGACTACGATTAACGGAGTTACGGTATTCGAAGCGATGAGCAGGAGCAAGAATAAAGTACGCCGAGATGATCTACCGCTCGTGTGAGAGCTGTTGGCCGGCAAGGTTTCGGATCGGACCGCGTTTGAGTTGAATCAAATCACGATTAATCTTGCAGGAATGCGGTACCAATTTTTATTTAACGATGAAGCACTAAAAGGAATCTTTTCTTACTGTGTTTTCAACTGGCTGACTACCGGAACGCGAGCCGCAGAGCCTCAGGCAATCTGACGCTTAACGACTCGACCTCACCTCAGCTGACTTGTTTAACCGCTTATGGTTGCAGAATAAGGATGCAGTCGCAGGTGATGTAGCGCTTGCAATTCAACCCCCGAGTTTTTTTCGCGAGCTTCTGACTCGGGATACACAGGGAAAACAAACGGAACAAAAAAATTGGAAGGACCAAGCTAAACGCGCTCATTGTTGCCAATCGAGTCGATTAAAATTGAAACCAAGACAAAATATAATTTTTTCGGCGCACGTTGTGCGATTTGGAGCACAATGGCGCGAGGTATTGGCTGTGGCGCAGTTTCCGAAAAATGGCGCAGGATGGCGCAGACAAATGCGTCTGGCGCAAAATGGCGCAACCGCCGCAGCCGTTCCACCCCTGTTCAATGTTGCCAACGAAAGTACCGTTTACGCTAGAATACGATTGGAGCAATTTATAATTCAATTACTCGTGCAGAGGGGCAAATAAAATTCAGATATTGCACGGACGACGCGTTTCGAGGCAATAACAATGACATATGAGAGCCCAACTACCGAGAAGACAATTTGCGGCTCGAAATTTTTTCTTTCCGCCCGAAAACCGCCGATCGAGAATTGGCCGACTTGAGCCGCGCTCACTCTCTACTCCGTGGTCCCGTGCCGTTTTTTATGGTTTAGACGCAACCACCGAAGATAATCAGTCGTGGGTCATCGAAGGCACACACCAAAAACTAAAAATAGACAAAAATATGATACAAATATTTTGAGGCTTGTAAAAAACTGCACACACGTTGGCTGGGAAAAAAAATAGCTGCAGAGCCACGTGATTTTTTGGTAACTCTCTCCTCCTCTATCTCTCTTCTCCCTCCCCAGTCGAGTTTGTTTCGGTTTCGTGCTCTTGCAATTTTTGACTTTATTATTAATATACGTGACGCGGTAGCAAAACACTGATCGGATAGTCTTCTGACACCATAACGGATCGCCTGGCAAAAAAATAAACAAAACATTTTGGGGGGGGTGTCAGTGTCCCTTTAATAAAGGTAACCCACCACGCCAAAGAGCAACAGTCTGGTGAGGAGCCGTACTAACCTCTTCCTCGCGGTCTTCCCTAATCACGGAAGCAAGATCAACTGGGCGTAACCGGTCAGGATACAAAAGAAAGTATAGCGAAGGAGACCGCGACCTTGAACGTTCCCTCGGCGATGACCGCCTGGCCAAGCGTCACAGTGCCGCGCAATGGGGCGGTTTTAATAGTCACAAAAATGCAGAGCTAAATGCCTTCCACCGGGGAAGTCGGCGAAACAATTTCCCGCTATTAGCGGCGTTTCCGCTTCTGCACTTGTTGTTCGTTGCTGCCGCGTCGCGAGCGCCTCCTCGGGCGGTACGGGCGAACCGCACTCGCCTTTCCCCCGTCACCTCGCAGGAAGGAAGTGGTTACAAATACTTTGGTGGTTATTTAGCGCCATTATATTCCTTCGGTTACCCTCACTTTCGAATCCTTGAGCGAGAACCGTGCCGAGTCCTTTTTCCGGCGTGTCTATAGTAGTTGCACTGTATGCCACGTAAAATATTTAAAAAAAAACTTTTTTTTGTTTGTTTGGTGTGTTTTGGGGGTTTCTTATTTCCTGCAGGTTGGGTGCTTTTCGGCCTCTATTTTTTATGGCGCACAAAAAAAAATCGGTGTTTATCGGGGATTATGTTGAAGGCAACGGTCGTGGGATACTCCATTCTCCAACGAAATTCCTGTGACCCGAATGTTTAAAAAAGAACGCCGCAATACCGGATAAAGAAAAACCCACAAAACATGCATGCTAAAAAAAAAACATTTTAGACAGTTTAGGGTTGCGTTCCGAGTCAACACAGAACGAAGCTGTAGCCAAACATTTGTTTCCACAAAAATACTTTTTTTTTTAATGACACCTTTATTTGGGGATTATTCGGTTTTCTCCGATTTTCACAAAATAGGCTCGGGGGGTAATACCTTTCGGTGTCTACCGGTATATAAACAAACAACAACTAAAAATACGGAACCCCATTTAGAAAACAAGCCGCCACGTTATCACGCGCTCGGTCTCGGCTGCCCGAGTATGTGCACGAAGGTTCCCTTAGCATGTCTGAGCCAATTCACATTACAAACTAATACCACGGCCCCCGCACCCAAGTCGACTTTTCCGGGCGCACTGCCAACAACCCAACCGGGCATGAAGCAGCACCGAACGCGCAACACACGTCAATCTACCCTTTCAAAAAAAAATAATAATAAATAAAACGAGCCAGAAGGCAGACAATCGTCGCATCCGGAAGAAAAGACTCGCTCTTCCGTGAAAACGTCCCGTGCCCCCGCGTCTCCCCCGAATTACACGCTCGCTCCGTCACTCCGACAAGATGCTCCCGGAGACACCGCGGCGTACACACACGAGACTCCTCCGCGCACAGACGACGCGTCAGGCAGCGCGCGGTTCGTGAGACTAAATTAGGCACGGGGAAGAAGAGGCTCTGCGTCCAAAGGCCACGGGGTCAAAGAAGGGTCAGCACCGCGGCGACCGCCGACCCCAGTGCCGATGTCGGGGCTCGAACCACCGCGCTGCCCCTCGATACTCCTTCGCTGACGATAGGGCTCTTCTTTTTCCGCTACACGTGTCTTTCGAACGCTCGGCCTCTTGCTCGATGTGCTCGAGACGCACCGGTGAAAAATATACTCTATTTAGAGGGCTCGCACCGGAGGCGCGACAACCGACGAGATGCCCTGCCGTCCTCATCCCGTCAGTGGCCGTGTGGAGGTCCAATCATTGCGGACCGACTCCGTGGAATCGCGCAACAAAATGTGCACAGCTTAAAATGGAGATTCGACGTTTGAATTTCGCCTTCTATGCGTACGCTATTCGCAGCTCCAACGGCACGCATTTAATCCCCTTTCCGCCGTTTCACATTCCGGCCGCCAGGCCGCGACACATTTCGTCGCTCACGTGGAGAGCCGGCAGCTCCCCGCTTCTCTCCTTGGCGTGTTTTCCGCGGGGTGGTGTTGCCTCCTGATACACTGCTGGCGCGACCTACTGCACAGTGAAAAAACTATATATACATATATTGTTTTTGTGTTCCTGCCTTTCATTTTCCTTCTCTCTTTTGGTCTTGGCTAGGGAAAGTATCTTTGAGCTCACCCGCAACAAAGAAAAACTCCGCAATATCGTGGTCATTATCATCATCTGGCGAGTATAGCCCTCTGCTACTATACTGCAACATTGCGTTGTGTGTTCCTTCCTTTTTTTTTCTTTTCTTTTTTCTTGCTTGCGTTAAGCTCGAAACGTCCACATTTTGTACGCATCAATCTTACTAAAGCACCGCGGTTCAGCTATGTATCTATACCAGCATACTTCCGTGTTTGGGCGTGTTGGACGCTTCAATGGATATATGTAGTCACGTGGACACGTACACCCCCTTATACCATATAATAATGAATGAAAGCATCGCGAAGACAGCTAGGAACGGCGAAATTACTGCGATCATCAATTTCAATTTTTGTGACCCGTTTCCTGCCTGGATGTTCGCTTAATAATAACTCCGGCGATTGTTTTCAGCTACCCCAACTAAATACAGTTTCCGAATCCCCGGCCTTTGTCCTTTCCACGTGCTACTTATTATGGCGAAATTCAGAATAGTTATTTTGAAATCGGCAAATGATTATGATGCCAAGACGAACATTCAAATATACCCGTGCTTTTCAGTGCTCTCACGTCATAGGCAGGCAGGCAGGCAGGCAGGCAGGCAGGCGAGGCTTGCAAGGTCGAGCACGCAGTCTAGAAAATGGACTATATGCCGAGCATTTGTTTCGTGCTGCTCCGCGGGTGCTGGAGCGAGCTTCCAAGGCATTCATTAGACACCAGGAAACTGCTTGAAATCCGTTGGAAAGAATCCTACAGTCTAGAAAGTTAACCCCTGCCTGCCGCCGGAAGCGGACCCAAACATTGTTTTTTTTTTTTTTTTTTTTTTCGGGGGGTGGGCAACATTTAGATATTGGTTTGGGGGGGGGGGGGCATATTTTGGCGGCGAGAGCGACCATGAAAGTAGCTGCGAACGGCGCCCAGGGGAATATGTCATGGCCGTCGCCGCCGTGTCGTCACATGGCGCCGCAGTGTCGCATGATAGCTGGTGTACATTGTCGAAGTTAACTGGCCACTTGCTGTGAACAAGAGTGCCTCCGCATTCTTCAAACAAATGCACAAAAAAGCGAGCGAAGAGGTTTTGGTGGGGGCGGCTCGACTTCCGTCGCCGCCGCCGTCCCCCTTCTTTAGGACCGGCACTGTCTGCCGCCGGCGTCACTTTTTCGTTGTTGCCAGTAGAGACTGTTTGAAAAACACGGTGAGGACCAAAGTTGTACATTTAATAACTTCGCGAAAAAAAGAAAATTATTTTGGACTCGAGCGATGTTTGCTGGGGTGTTTAGCGAATTTTCAGACAACGCAAGGACTACAAAGAAAACACCGGAGAACCCCTTTGAACCCTTATATGTATATCGCTATTTTTTCCCGTGGCTTCAGTAGAAATACGTCAGAGGCAAAATAATCGATCTGCATATTCCTGTAACCTAGCTGTCTGGACACATAGTTTGTGAAGACTAGGCTATAAGAAACTAACGGATGTCACGTCACAAACGATGCGTCACCGAGATCTATTATGTACACCTAGGATTTGCCATTTCATCGGACTAAACATTTCTTCCCAGAAAGTCTGGTGTATATGTCAATTTTACCATTAAAAAGTGGCCTTCGTAGCCACAGGGAATGGCAGGCAGCCCCCCCCCCCCAAGTGCAATCTACGGCGGCAATCCTATTGTCCTTGCACCGTGCGCTACGCAGTATCGAGTACACGACCGCACGTTGGTACGACGCTCATCCAGGTCGAAAAAGGCAGCAAAACCTGTCTACTGACTGAACAAACTGCGCAAACAACCTGCACCTCAAAATCTCGCCGCTCGTTTGACGCAAATCGAGTTTTCTAGGCATCCCTCGAAGACGATGAACCGCGGCGCCTTCTCGTTCTTTGGAACACGGACAACATATAAAAACAAAATTGACCCTCCGAAGAAAAACGCACAAGACCGGTAAGATCCCATCAAGCCAGCCAGCCCAAACGCTTCGAAATCCGTGGCTTGCACTATCAAAGAAAGTTGCTGACAACTTTTGAGTCGGATATACGTTTAATTCTGAAACTATGCCATCTGGCCAGGACAGCTAGCGCTACATTTCGGGCGGTTTAATATTTCTCCCCGACACCCAATTGATATTTATTTTTTTCTTTCACCAATTTCAGGTTCTCGGCTCGTTCTAACGGCGCCTTTTGTTCGTCTCCAGTTACGCGTTCACATAGAGGCACGAGCCTCGCTATCAACGCGTCGAATGAGCGCCGCTGCAGGCACACCGCGCGCGTCGTCGCCCTTTCGCCCTAAATGACGTCCCCGTCAGAATCTAATCAACGCCGACGCGGTGTCCTCGACCTGGAATGAGCGCGTCCCCGCCGATCTCTCGGTCAACGCGAAGGCCGGCACGGGGCAGCCACGCGCCCCTTTTGGACACGCAAAGGCCCCGATGCAACTTCCAGCAACCGCGCTCCCTACACTTCGTGGGTGATCGACTTCGCGATGAGGATCTTGCTCACGCGTCTGACACGAAATAATGACGCCAGACTCTATAATATCGTTCGTATTTAAGGGGAGGCTGGTCTTTAGATGGTAAAAAGTTAGAGAAAAGTCATTTTTGAGAAAATGGCTTTTCTGATATTTAGACATACCCACCCAGCCATGTGCAAAATATTATTCCTCTATCTAATTTTTAAATACGAAAGAAAAATATGAAGTTTTAATTTTCCATGAACATTCAGTAGGAATACGCATACTTCAAGGGCCTTTTTCTCTCTTCACACTTTTTTCACAAGTATACCGATGCCTGCCTTACAGGCGTTTTCTGAAGTTTGTCTTGGACAATATTAACACGTTTGGTGCCATTTTAATCGGGAAGAATGGAGCTGTGCGGTGATGCCATTTTTATAGTCTTCCAGCATAAGAGTTCTACCCAATTAATCACTTTCTTAAATAACGAGAAAGCATGTCTTTTACACTATAATTACAATCGTTTTTTAGTAACATAACCCTCTGAGTTAAGATCTAAAATAGCATCACCGCACAAATTACACCTTTCTAAATGCAGTTGCATTAAAAATGTTGATAATTTACAAATAGTTTTTCTCTAACGACCCGTAACAAATGACCTAATCAAATTAGACTGATCTCCCATAACTCGGGTTCTAGTAAAGATATTCACTATCTGATTGCATATCTAAAATAGGTGCGAGATGTGTTATACCAGTGTATAATATGATAAGAATTATTTTATAAATAAGAAAATTACTCTAAAGCCCCCCGTCCCCCTTAACGGAGTTAGAATTGCTTACGCATCACGGACCTAACCTCGTACACTGCTGTCTGACAGAATTTTTGCGCCCCCTGTAGGTCGTGAAACTTGCCAATGCGATCTCGCCCATCTAGTGGGGGTGACTTCGATGGAATTGAAACAAGATTAACACCTTTACAGACCCATCCCGTTACAAAGGAGTAAAAAGAAATGAAGTTTGCGCGAGAAATTTACGGTATTGAATGCCTAAGTGAAAATTGTCGTTATATGCTTAGACAGTGACAGGTTAGTCTGCCAGAGTTTTGGAGTCTGGTGGCTTTCATCTCGCATACCCATCATAAAAGATGAATTGGTGCATGCCTTTAATTCCATCCGACCGCGTAGGCGCTCCAAGTATTGAGTGCTTAGAACCTTCTGCTGGGAAACTGATGCAACCCTCTCCTGCTTGGATGGCGAAAAACAAGATAAACTAAAACTAGAGAGCATCAAGTAAGAGTGTGTTCAACTGCTCGCCCAGGGTTGCGTGTTTATGGGCGCCATTAAATTGCAAAATTTTACTGTGGGTCTATGGGGCTTCGGGTGTTTTTTTAACGTAACTCCGGTTATAAACAGCCCTTGAGATGCTTGAAGGTTTTACGCGAAAAATAAAATAACGCTCTTCTTAAGACGCCATTTTTGTTCCGATAGGATAAGTATTTTGGAAACGCGAAAAAGTTTATAATCTGCCATCTCTAACGCCGCCATTAAATTAAAAACGCTCTCTGTGGTTTGAGTTGAACAAACTCTTACTTGAGGCTCTCTACCTATAACACAAGACACGAAGACATAAAATTTATTTTTCGATATCTCGGGGTTTAGATTACCAGGTTTACTGACCACCTCGCCTGCATACTTTCTCTTCGGAAAAAAAAATAAATAAATATATTAACATTATTTTTTTTAAATAAATAAAGAGATAAAAAGACATGTCATCGGAAAGAGCTAACATCCGTGGTACATGAGCGCGCACAAACTACGAGTTTCACTGTGCAATACGTGTGGGACACGATTCCAAATTCGGGACATGCAAAATGTATACACACGATTTTTACTTTTTTTTTAAATAGCAGTCTTCCGGTCAATTTTTCAAAAAAAAATGATTACTAAGCGTTGGCTTGTTCAAAAATGCGAATAACAAAATTTAAAAAAAAAAGAACACGAGTGACGAACACGGCAGCTTCTGCTCGTTCTTTTCTAGCTTGAAAGTAACAGTGGCGAGCGACTCGATCTCTTCGTCACCTACCAGCTTTCCTCCGTAAATTTTTCATAGGCGTTCGCGGTGATTCGATTGGTCGGAGTAATTTTGGAGCAGCCTAAAATACATTTCGGAGCCGCAAATTAATATTTTGGAGCATAAGTGCACACTTGATTTTCATTCATATCCCTGCAAATATAACGTTAAGTCTTGGCCCGTCCAAATAAGTGGCCTACTTTGCCTTCCCACTTACGTCTAACCTTTTGTTAACATCGATTGAACAGCAGGAGTATATTTCGTCAAGCACAGAACTAACTGTCTAGTTGCGTGTGGAAGCACCAGACACGGTAACAAGATATGATGATTGATGAAGGAGAGCACGAACTGCTGCGATTTGTTATTCTAAATACGAAATCTCACAACAAAAAAAAAATGTTAGAATACAATCATTTTGAGCACCTAAATTTGTGTTTCGTTCAAGTACTTGAGTCTGTGATAAAACTGCAATTCTTAATTCAGATAAAGACCAAAGCCTTTGTAATTTGAATATCAACGTGAATTAGTATAAGTTCACAACAAAAATCGGCATGTGAACGATCAATAAGCTTTCTTAAAAACAATCTCGCCAAACTCGTTAAGGTTCTTCCCAAGCCTCCATCCACTGCTCCAGGAAATTTAGTTTTAATTTACTCCCACCTATATGAAAGGGATAACTGAACAAAAGAGTTCGCGTAAACAAATAAACCTACAAAACAGCCCCTGTAAATCTTCCTGTAATACCGAAATATCCTCGCTAAATCTCAAATTGGCAAACGATATCACCAGGATGTCGCATCATATCACTAATACTTAGCAGCCCTTTTATTTAGAAATCGTGTCTAACATCCATTTTCCCTTAGAACGCAGGAACGCTGCGGCGAAGCAATAAGCAGAATCGCGATGCCTTCACCACGGTTGTCGCTTCACTGCAGTCCACGAGAGCGCGGTGAGAAGCGCACTCAACGAAGCTAATTCAACCGACATGAAAACTTTGCTTCCGAGTACTGTCGGTGTTTGATACGAGATCAAATCGAATTGTCGGTCAACTGAGGCAAAAATCGAAAGTTTTAAAAACTCGCACAGGCCTTGCGAGAGGTTTGTTCGCGCATACCCGAACTCTATCGTGGTCCCAACACACACAAGCGTGCACCGAACACTTCCCGAAATGGGGTCACTGCAAGAACGGCATCGTGAGTCAGTCTGCCAAGTTTCACAACAATAACAGCGGACGCGCTTGTTTATCCCAGCGGTTACGTGCGGTTGGTGTTCCACTTCGTCACATCCAACGACGGACTAACGGCAAAGCTGCGGGCCGCCAGAGCCAATGACAAGTCAGGTATTAACCAAGTAGTGTATCTCTTCGCAGGTGTACAGACGTCGGAGCAATTTGTACCACGTAATTTCTAACTGGATCCTGATTGGACCCGGCGGCTTGCAGATTTGTCTTTAGTCCTTCGTGGGGTGAGACGGATGTCAAAACAGTGACGCATTGGAAGGGAGAGCGAGCACCAGGCCTCTTCCTATAGACTGTAGCAAAACATACAGGAACAACGTTCGTTCAAAGGCGCCTAAAGCGCCCTTCAACGCTCTAGGCGCCACTGGCGCCTACAATTTCTGAACGAGAGTCCCCAAACTCTAATTCAGAAACTACGGCAATCGACCCCCGGTGGAAGGGTCTATCTTCGGGAGTGACAAAAACGAGACAGACCAACGTGAACAATGTGTCGATCGCTCCCACACGCAAGCTGAACGATGGACGCATCGTTTGTTACACCGCAGTTCCGAGCCGTTTCAGGCAGCGTGCGAGACGAACCCCCAACAAAGTGCGCACGCGAGACCGACTCAGCTCCGCAGCACACGCGCTGCATTAGGGCATTTTTTTGACAGCGCATAGCGTGGTATAGTGCACTTCTCCACCATCCATATTCCCACAACTTGATGTTTCACACGATGAAGATGCACTTCAGGGCGGAAGGACTTGGCAATATCCAAAACACACACACAAAAAAAGAAAAGAAGCAGCTAAGCCGGTAACAAGAGTGAGAAAAGTGATAGCTTAAGTGTGTTAATTACTAAGGGGATAACTTCGAAGGAGTCTAAAACGACTAAAATGTCGCAAACGGCTAACATGCGTCTTCGTTTTCTGTATTTAATTGCAAAACATTTTTGGAGCCCCTTTGTATATCTGTTTTGGATGTTGCACGAGGCTCACTGAACACTGAGGCTTTGTTTAGACTGATGAATGGTCTCCGAACATGTGCTAGAAATTCTCCAAGTGTTGAAACAAATACTAATGACATTCAACTAAGTTGTATTTTTCTGTTTATTGTCGCTGATTGTCTGCTGTTGCTTCAGGAAGGTGCAGCGATCTTGTTACTGGTTGCTTTCTTCAAAGTAAGCCATTGCACCGTACTCTTTTCTCTTTCCACCCTTTCTTCTTCTATTCCCTCCCAAAATCAATAGCGCCATGTTTGCCCAAGAGCATTCATAATAAATGTTGACTTTCATTTTTACATCGGATCATTCAAAGAAAAAGTCTCGTTTCCTTCTAGCAAACGTGAATGTGCCTCATTGCCTTGAACAGAAGCATGTTTCTCGCGCCGCAAAAATAAACTAGACATCGCGGAAAGCTCAAACGAAGTTTGAGTTCTCCGCGATGTCTAGTCTATTTTTACGATGCGAAAAACAGGGATCGGTTTTCTCGGGGACGTTCGTTATATAGGATTACATCTAGATCCGTTGAATAATTAGAATATACCTGTTTACCATGCAGGAAACCGTCTGCTTCCTTTTCGTGCGATTTCTCGAGTAACGCGTGAATTTAACAGCCCTCTATTTGCTTTCGACGTCTTTTTCTGTGGTTGCATGAAGGCTAGGATTTGACTCTCTTCAGTAGAATTTAATAGGATCTACAAATGCAAAAAAAATTTTTTAAAGAAAAGGTAATCATGACAGACACTTGAAATCGAACACTATGTATAGTGTCCGAAAGTTGTGGTTGTTTAACTCAGTCTACACTAGAAGGGGATGCATGTGATTTTATGGTTATTTGCATGACTGCTTCCGTGAACATACCACCGACCGTATTTAAACATGTCCCTCCACATGATTGCCCACCATAGGACAAGGTTCCTGACACTCTATATCGAACGTCTGTTTGCAACCTTAACCCACGATATTCAGCATTTGTGAGGCCTAAAACAATCTTATGGTAACTGGAAATGCCATTCTCGACATTGACTTCGGCCTGTAAAGACACCACACAATGAAGGTGTCTATCATCCCTTGAACACAACCTCCAAGGCCATCTGCTGTTGTTCGGACGTGAGCTCGTAATGTCACAATAAGTTCTCCGTGATTTCGTTTGTTTCCTTCCGAGAGGAAGTCACGTAGCAACACGTAAGCTACTCGACTAGGAAACACGTCTTCGAAGAAGGGAATAAATTTGTCTTTTTGGGGTAATCGCCTTCGAACTATACACATGCATAATCCCCTTGCATGCCGAATTTCACATTCGTCAGGCCAAGGAGGAACCGGGAGTCCACAGCACTGCATCGATCGAAATCCATACATCTTCCGGGCTCTCTTTTTTCTTCATATCTATGAGCGGTTTTGAGAGTTGCTTCACGCTTCTGACAAGAAGCCCTTTCGCAAAGGAAGACTAAAGAAAAAAAACGATATGCGGGCAATGGCGTATTAAACATTATGGCATCTGAATTCTCATCTGGAGCATAGGAAAGTAAGGATTCCATTCCCCCAAAATTAAAACTTTTGAACTAAAGCGCACTGGGAGTGCGTCGCAATTCGGCAACGACTACGGTGCAGCAAAAAGCGTTCGTTGAAAAAAAAAATAATAATATATATATATATATATATATATATATATATATATATATATATATATATATGTTTCTTTACCGTTCAAAGCTTTTTTTCTTCTTTTCTTTTTCATTTTTAGGTAGGTAATTTAGTGAATGACATTCGAAGTAACACCACCAAGGGCTCCAAAACCCAAGCAAGATAAAAACTCCTTATTATGGACGCTGTAGGGGGAAGAATTAAGAACAGGGGAGGGGGAGGGGGGACTGTAGGACGACGAGCGTGTTGGGTTAATACTCAATACGAAGAAAGCAAAACACAAACAGGGGACAGAGACAGACATGTACAAGCTCGTAGCATGTATGTAAATTTCTCTCTCTGTCCCCTGTTTGTGTTTTGCTTTCTTCGTATTGACCGTATGACGTCCACAGTTTTCACCGACATTAGGCGCTGAAACCCGAACGCGCGCCTGATATCATACAGGAGGGTCCCACCGACCCGCGTTCTCAAGCGTGTAGTGTGGGCCAGTACTGGGCCCCCCAGAATTTGGGGGGAAAAGGAGGGGCAATTCACTCCCTCGCCACGAGGGCTCCTCGCGCGGATTCCGCTTTATCTCGGCCCCACAGTTACTCGCGAGCAGATTACACAGCTGATCCGCGCCAAAACCGGTTTACCGGCAGACTTTAAACAGCCGGCGAACATAAAGTACGCACAACAGAGAATATCAAATAAACGAAAGAACTGCGCGCGCACCAGGCGACTATCGAAAGAATATCAAGATCCAAAAGAAAAAAACAACGCCAAGCAGAAAAAAAACACACACACACACAGCCTCCAAGAAGAACGCGACGCCGCCAAAAGCAGCTTAGTGCCGCGCGCGCACTCCATACAAAAAGGAAAAATATATTTTCTTTCCTTCGGGTATAGTAGTTGGGTGTATTTCGTGAACGCGGCATTTGAATTCTCGCACCCGTGTCGTTCGTGTATTGTTGGGAACAGTTCGGAAGATGGAGCCGATGCTATACATGGCTCATCATTCCTAGCATGGCGCGTCTGTTTTGTTTGTTTTTGTGTATGTGTGTGTTAGAGGGCGGAAAAGAGAGTGAAACCGGTGAAACTTCGTACACCGAACTCTCCGCGAAATAGCAGACTTCTTACGTCGTTGCGTCAGTGGAAGTGTGCGAGTCTCCTCGGTGGGCGTCAAGAGGCGACCGTCGAGATCGACGCCAAACTCGTCCCTTGGCCGGGCGGAGCATAGCACACACGTAGCTCTGCCCTCCCACGTTTTAGGTGCGGCCGAACGGTCCAAGAAAAACACCCGCAAACGTCGCAGACGTGAAAAAAGGGGACCCCTTAGGCCTTTCGGCCGGCGTTTGGCGGAAGAGACGCGCCAGCGTGAAAAGAGAGCTCACCTTCGATGCACACGACGTGTTCTCGGATCTGTTGGGCGACCAAAGGATCCGGTATGACTTCGAGCAGGTCGTAGATGGCGTAGATACTCGGGTGGACACTCTCGAAGCGCTGTATCTCCTGCCGAATGGCCAGGGAGTTGTTGTAGTACGGCTGTGTCCGGTTGCTCATTGCTCGCGCTGCTCATCAGGCACGCCGAGGCACCGAGCACTCCATTTCCCGCACGCACGCACTCACGCAGCACGCTTCTGCCGCCGCCGCTGCACGGGCGGCGACCACGACAAAGGAATGCGCTGCAGGAAGCACGACTGGGAAGCAACAAACCAGCAAAGGCGGCGGTGAACGGCCCGCGGGCGAGAGACGAGGCGAGCAAACGGGCTTCTCGGGTCCCGTCAGTCAGTCAGTCGGAGGCGGCAGCGGCGGCGGCGGCGCCAGCGGCGCGACGGCGGGGGACGCGGAGCCAGTGCGCATGCTCCGCCAGGGGGCGACGCCGTGGTGTTTGTGTTTTGTTTTATATGTGGTTTTGTTTTTCTGGCCTGTGGCGCCAGCTGGCGGAAAGAGCGTTCAACTTGCGCGTGGAAGAGAAAAATTGCCGTTACTTTTTTTGCCTCTTCGCTTTCGCTCGTTTCTTCTTTTATATATATATAGGTTCCCGCTTTCTTTCTTTCCAGTGTATGTTCATTACGACAAGTATCCCGTGTGGTGGCACCATCGTATAAATTTTCTCATCGCGACAACTGATAGCAATCCCTCTTTAGACTGCCCGTAGATAGCACATTCTCAATTTCTCCTGTCTAGACTCTGTCCAGATCTAGAAAGAGTACTACAGAAATATTCTGCATTATATGGACGCATATATCACAACACTACGACACTTCATTTCGGTGGAATCATAATGTAAATATTGACATTGGCAAGATTACATCATTATTATCAGTGTTGGGTAAACTACATCTAAAAAGTACTTGAAGTAAAGAACAAAGGAAATTAGAGGTTATGCACTACAAGTAATCTAGTAAATATACCGGGTGCAGTGTACTTGAAGTAAAGTATTATAAATACAACGTAGTTTCAAACTAAAGTACGAGTACTTTTTAACACAATCTTTCATGATGCCCTTTCATTTCCCTATGTTTTTTTTTTTTTTTTTGCTGGTGTGAATTTTTTGGGAGTGTAATCGGGGTGCATCAGGTATTTTCGGAAATGGAAACGAATAATGGATCAAGTCAAGTGGCTTCAGAGTTGACAAAGCGTCAATTTGTGATACCAGTCTAACAAGCCCAAATGTAGGGAATGTACTTTGATGTCGGTAGTTGCATTTTCCTCGGAAAGTGCCAGAAAAAAATATTTTACGTAAAGTACAAGTACAGTACACTGCGCTAAAAGTACTTCCCAACAATAATCATTATCTCCCTCCTCGTCGTTGTCATGGCTATTAGTCACATAAACCTGAAGTTCAATAAAGGTGATGAACCCACTTTTATTTTTGCAAGCAGCTCCACAAATTAATAGGATTCATTTCTCCAAGCCAAGACTTCGTTTCCAAGAGCCTCGAGATGGCAGAGCTGGGTGATGAACAGAGCTCTAAAGGTTAATTTGAAAAGTATTTAAGGATGTGTTTAGATAAGGACATACAGAGGTGTGATGTTTATTTCTTGCTTTCAATTAAATATTAATATGAGGTGGTAAAACATATCCTTGTTACAATGGGATGAAACTTACTTTTGCAAAATACTTCGTTTTCATAAGAAAAAATCGTGTCTGAGAGGAGGTGGAAACAACTTTCCCAGTAATGTGTTGACACAACTTTGAGGGCCCCAGAAATACAAAAGTCAACTATAACAAGGTGTTGAACTGGGCGAGTTGGTAAAAGTTCGACATGGTGGGTGTAGCAACTTCCAAAAACAAAGACGATAAAAGGAACAGACACGACAGGACAACAGCTGTGCTCGCCACTGAAAGGGTTTACTTGAAAAGGAAAAGAGAACACATAAGTCAGTACCAGATAACACAGTGTGTTATCTGAACCCTGAAACTGAGAGTGAGTTGAGGTATGCCAGAAATGCCAATTTTTATCTTTTTTTTTTTTTACACAACAACTAAGACACGCAGGCGAAGTCGGTTTTCTATTGTTTACTTAAGAAATGTCAGCAAATATTTGACCGAATTCCGGAAATCGTTGCACCCCCCCCCCTTTAAGGCACCTCGCTGTCTGGCCTAGGTAGAATTTTCCACATGACAGGGGTTATCTTGTACAACACACTGGAGACGCATGACACAAAAGGTTTTCCGTGCCTTTCGGTACACTTCGCCTTCACCCGATTATCGGCTCTGGCACCCACTTTTGCACAAATCTAGCTTTTTCTTTTTTTTTTGGAGGGGGGGGGCGAAAACATTATTGGGACTCCATACCGGCCTCCAATTTGTGAGAGACACCGTGGATGCAGGGTGGATGTAGAGGACCACCACTTTTCGCTTCTTATCTAAGTCGGCCCTCACCCTCTCTATCCTGTTTGCCTTCTTCAGAAGGGCACTTGCCACGTCCGTTAAAAGGCCACCTCCGTTAAAAGCGTTGACGGAATCCCGATGCCCTCAGTCTCTTAACCTGCGCTAAAAATACTGTCGGTCATCATGTGATCGCATGACTTCCCGAGAGCAGAGCCGAGACAGGAAACTGCTATGCCCCTCTTCACCAGCTTGAGTGGGATGATCTGTAGTCCAAAATCGCCTTCCTCGACCGCGGACTGAAGGACCAGCACTACCTGCTGTTGTCCTGTCATGTCTGTTCCTTTTATCGTCCTCGTTTTTTCAAGCTGATTCACCCATGTCAAATATAAACTAATTCACACTGGTCAACTTAATATGAGACTATTGGAAAATATATTTAAAGAAAAATAAAATGGCAAACTTGACTTTTTGCGCAACTCTTTCATATTTACGTATTTTTCGGCGAAGATTTAAGACATTTTAGAATTAAATTTTGAAGCTGAAACTTTTTGCAGAGGGTGTTTTATGCTTGCAGCAGCTTTAACAAAAAACTTAGCGCTCAACTATTGCAAGTACATTTTGCATTGCGCCCGGGGAAATATTATAATATGGAAAGAGTCAAACTTATGCAGTATTTCTTCCGAAAATAAAAAAATTGACCCAAGCTGGCGGGGGCGACGGACGCGAGTGCGATCAGCTCTCTGCCGATTCGGGGCAGATCACGGTTCCTACATTGTGCAGCTTGTAAAAACGAGTTTCATTGCAAGTGCATAAACGCTCAAGCGGAGGCATATAACTTCCTCGTGGAAACCGACACCAATAAGTACAAATGGACCCAGTGCATGAAACGACACGATCCCTCGGCAGCGAAGCTTATCAGCAGGGCGGCGGAGAAAGGCTCACCGGAGATAAGCTCACCGGAGAAAAGCTCACCGCAAAACTGTCCGATGCGGAGAAACGCTCACCGGTCTTTTGTCGGATGCGGAGAAAAGCTCACTTACGAGTCTAAGAATCGAGCGTTCACTCAAGTTACATACGTTCGCTCACCTGAAGGATGCTGGGATGCTTTATGGCATACGGCTATTCTGCACTTCACTAGCAGACTTAACAGATCAGGGGTTGCCCGACGAAAATGAAATAAATTATTTTAATAAAACGCTAATTAAAAAAAAAAAACATAACGGGGGAAATATAGCCAGTGCAGATGGCTGCAGCTTGAGTACTTTTCGGAAATTTATTTATGAAATTACAGCTTATGTAGTATACTGACAACGTATTGCCAAATCTCTACATTTCACCATTTATTTAGAAAGCAGCTGGTTTCAACTGTTCCTTCATTCGAACGGAATATAAAAAAGGTCGTGTTTCCTATATCCCGGCTTCGTCAGAAATAAATATGGTAACACTCACCCGAAATAAGTTGACATAAAAGGGAAACGAGGGCTGCAGCTAGGGTGGAGGATGAAAATCAAGATGTGTTAAATCGTGATTTAAATCAGACCGGTTTTACTATAATGATTTAAATCAAACCTTTCCCGCAAATATAATCCCTAAAATGATTTTTTTAACTTACCGTTCGTTTACTATTTGATGCTTTTAATATGCGCCTATGCAATGCAAAGTAAAATAATAGTCACACAATAAATATTTATATCGGGCTGAACACAAGCAAAAGCAGTGGACTGCCGAGGAAATCGATGTGTTGAGCTTTATTTCTGCCTTCGACTTCGTTCTTCAGTTACGTCACGTCTTTTTGCAGCCAAATCAGAACGCAAAAAATAGAAACGAAAACTGAGGAAAGCAATGTCGTGTTGTAAGAAAATCAGATCGTGAAAAAGAAAAGCAAATTCAGCTTTTTCGCTCACGAAGAACTAAGCTGTTTTTGTTCAAGTATGGCGGGGTTTTCATGAACAAAACGTTGTTAAAATTGGAGGAAATCTTTTTCCGCATTGTTTTCACCGATCGGAAGAATTGATCTAGCAACCTGCCGTGTCTAAAATTGCAAATATTGATACATAATCAATATTTTCTATTGTTATTTGTCTGACTTAAATCAAATAAATCTGCCTTAATTAAAAAATGATTTTTTTTCCTATTTTGCTTAGAGCAGAGCGCGACCTGTTGTAAAGCGTGTACATGTGCGTGACACTGTCAACATAAACGAACGATGTTTTTTGTTTTGTTTTTTTCTTGTATTTTTGTGGTGATTGTCAAAACTACTAGTGCGCTGGAAATTACTCATTTGGGGCACAAACCTCATGCAATAAATGTTTGGCGCTGTTCAAACCCTTCTCTAATAAGTAAAATGGAACAAAAAATCGCTTCGCGCTAACTCTGCTGCACGGTGTACCGCCTGCGTGAGAGGCGCCTAAACACTTGGTAGCACTACTGCTATTAAATGATAACGACCACTTTGCATAATATTTAATTCGCGGTGAGCTTTTCTCCGTGTCTGTCAAAAGACCGGTGAGCTTTTCTCCGGACCCGCACAAAAGTGGGTGAGCTTTTCTCCGGTGAGCTTTTCTTCCGATGAGCTTATCTCCGGGATTCTATCAGCACGGTCGACACAGCACGGCGCTGTTACGCCCGTCGAGGATTAACCGGCTTGTCTTATCACTGGCAATGCTGACTCTGGTAATCTGTTGCCAAATGTTTTTTCAGATGCTCGAGCGATCGTGTGCTTCGAATTGACAAACTTACGCGCCAAATGCGGGAGCTTCGTGTGGAAAACGTCTCGCTTCGCGGCGAAGTGCGTGACCTACGTGAATGTGTTCTCGCGAGAGCGAATTTCCGAGCACTGCCCATCGCCAACTATCGCCAACCGCCAGTCTTTGGAGATGCAAGCTGAAAAACGTCTCGCTTCATGACAAAGTGCCCGTAAGTCGGGATGAAATCTTGGAGAGTGCATGTTTTCCAATGCTGCCCATCGGGAACCAAGGCCTATCCTCTTCAACGGGGTCTTTTGTGTCAGCTGTCAAGAGGACCACATACGCAACGGGCAATGGCGCAAGACCAAAGTGTTCTGCCCGACCCAAGTCTCCCGCCCGCCATCAACGTGAGTTCCGGCGCCGCCCATCCGACTCGGAGAGGCAGACACCGAGACCTCCGCTCCGGCCACGATGGGAACGGCAAAACAGTGCGCCCTGAAAGTAGCCGCAAAGCCGTCGGCACAGACGGGATTCTTTGTCTCTCGTCTGGCTCCAGACACCACTCCTCCCGGACGTTCAGGAGCTCCTCTAGGACTCTGTCAAGGACAAGACTATCAGATGCATTAAATTGAAAACCAGGTATCCATCCTACAGCTC
This sequence comes from Ixodes ricinus, assembly GCA_037355805.1. Classification (NCBI taxonomy): domain Eukaryota; kingdom Metazoa; phylum Arthropoda; class Arachnida; order Ixodida; family Ixodidae; genus Ixodes; species Ixodes ricinus. The sequence continues at coordinate 29,565 of JAZHYW010028244.1, read as the reverse complement.
TTTCCACATCTCTTTGGACAAAGAGTTGCTTGAACTCTTAAACAAACCTGAGGTGTGGCCTGCTGGCTTTGGTTTTCGTCCTTTTTATGGAAACTTATTGCGCTCCCGGCACTTTGTAGACGATATTTCTGAACCAACTATGCCTGACAATGACATGGAAAATTAACGTATGCTATCAAATACCAGGGGCCCTTCGAACCAAAAGTGAAGTATTTTTGCTAATGCACTTGGATGCGATTGTGACATCCTATGCCTGACAGAAACGTGGTTAAATGATTCCTATCCAAACAATTCTTATTTTTCATATCAGTTCGCTGTTTTTAGTCTACATTTTATCCTTTTGGGCGAAAAAATCTTGCGACATATGTGGAGTGTGTTTGGCTGGAAATACCAGCTGCAGATGGTTCGAACTGTCTTGTTGGCTGCTACTATTTTCGCCGAATTCCGATGTTTGCACTTTTGTGGACCATTTGGCAGACCTTGAGAGAGCAGAATTGATCTCTCAAAATATAAGGTGCATCATCTACGGTGATTTCAACCTTCCGAGAGTCAACTGCTGGCCTAATAAGTAGTGACTGTGCTTTACTAGGAGAAAAAGCACAATGTATGAACAATTTTCTTTGTTTTAATGGTCTTTATCAAGCACAATAGCCTGAAAAATTGTGCTGGTAACGATTTTGGGTTTGATTATATCGAATGTACCGATCTTTGATTTAATTGAAGCACGAGAGCCGCCTTGTCCCTGGTAGACAAAGTTCATCCACCATTTACTCTTGTTTTTCTTGTGATTCCAAGCACTGCCGGAGCATGCAGCGCCAAAATTCATGTATGCGCAGGTTGAATATCTGGGCCTATTCAATTGTTTGCATGATTATGATTGGTGTAGCCTTTTTCATCTGAAGGACGTTGACTCTTGCGTGGAATTATTGACATCAACAGTCCAGCGGTCTATGGAAGAATTTATACCATCCGAAAAACTCTAAATTTTCTTATTGTTTTTCTTCAGACCTGAAAGCATTATATGCGTTTAAAGCAGAGGTACCAGAGGTTATACAAACGTTTTAAAGAGCGAATATGTGGTATCAGAGATTTTCAATTTGCAGAACAACTAGTAAAAGGCTTTATTCCCTAGATGAGATCTGCGCACAGCCGGCTGGAAGATAACTTTAAGAAAAGTCCTAGTTGCTTTTCGCGATATGCGCGTTCGCAAACCAAAAATGATGTCAGTACTGTCGTTCTCAAGGCCGGCGATAAGATATGTTTCAAACCACAGGGAAGCGTGTGAGGCTTCTGCTGAACATTTTAGCGCTTGTTTTTGCAATCTTCCGATGCACCTGCGGCCATCGCCATTGGAGGTTTTGCTGACTGCTTGGCATACCACGATGTAGCAGAGAGCGAGGCGGCGTGTTCCTTGCGGAAGCTTAGGGCGAAACCTCTGTTGGTTGTGATGACATTCCTAACTTTATTATCAAAATATGTAATGAAATATTCGTACCTATACTCAGTGTTGGGAAGTACTTCAAGTACATTGTACTTAAAGTACTACTTCAAGTAGGTTTAGGAAACTTGTACTTTACTTGAAGTACATTCTCTGAGTATGTACTTGTACTTTACCTAAAGTATATTTTTCTGGTACTTTCGAGAAAAGTACAATTCTTGACTTCAAAGTACATTTCCCAAATTTGGTCTTGTTAAATTTGTATCACGAAATGATGCTTTGTCAACTCCAAGGAAATACTGGGAGGGATATTCTATCTCACCAGAGACGTGAGCAGACGACGCATCGCTCCGCTTGTTCTGAGGGCGGCTCTCCAGTAGCTTTTTGAACTCTCACTACTTCTCGGTCGGTCAGCGCAAGCGAGGAGGTTTAAAATATTATGAGAGCAAAATTAATCATATATCTAGTACCTGAAAATGTGGTGCGAAACAATTAAACTTTCAGGTCGAAGAAAAAGACAACAGAGGAGAACTTCACAATGTTTTGAGACATTCTCTTTTGTCTTTTCCTTCGACGTGAAAGTTCCTTAATTTTTTCGCACCCCAATCCCAGGTGTCACATTATGATTAATTATCACCAACTCGCTTTCAAACTCACTGATTTTTTATTATTAAAAGAGGACACTCCTCTATGAGAGGATTGCTTGCGGAAGCTACAGGGCTGACGTCATGCTCTCTCCCAGTACATTTAAACCCCTTGGGTGCAACAATCCAGTGCAAGCGGTGCCAAATTCAGAAGAGGGACTTCTGAATTTGGCTCCATTCCTGAAAATAACTACTCTGTGGCCACTTGACTTTATCAAATATTTGCCACTATTTTTTGAAAATAGGTCATGCACCCCCGATTACCCCTGGGCAATGCATAATAATATCCTGTGTAAATGTAACATAGGACATCATGAAAGATTGTGTTAAAATACTTGTACTTTACATGAAAGTATTTACATTGTATTTATAGTACTTTACTTCAAGTACGTTGCACCAAGTGTACTTCCTACTTTACTTAAAGTACACCACGTCTCATTTACTTCGTACTTTACTTGAAGTACCTTTTAGATGTACTTTACCCAACACTGCCTATACTTACATATATATTTCACTTGTCTCTAAAAAGTCGGTTTTGTCCTTCCTGTTGGAAAATGACACTAATACCAGTCTTTGTCTGTAAATCCTTGCGATGTTAATAACTTTCGTCCTGTGTCTCTTCTTCGTGGCTTTTTCGAAGGTTTTTGAAATCGTGGTCTATGAGCGCTTGCACTCCTTTTTAAACAAAACATTTCACCATTACAGCACGGATTTCACAAAGGCAGATCTGTTGAAACAAACTTAAGTGTTTTCCACGGTCATAGTGGACCTTCCATATATTACAGCGGTCAGGTGGATACAATTTATTTTGATATGACTAAGGCCTTTGTATTGTGCTTGGTTTGAAAGTTAAATTGAAAGTCGTCGAAATCGGGTTAGATTTCTTAACTGTTTGTCTGAATCATGTGGATCTTTGTATAGAGTTCCGTAAGGTTCTGACCTGGGACCACTCTTTTTAGTGTTTATTAACGACTTACCGTCCTGGATTAAAAACTTAAAGGTGCTCATGTTCGCTGACGACTTAAAACTGTTCCGCAAGGTTGACAATATTGGTGATTGTATATAAAATCCAATATGATTCCCGTTCTCTTGAACAATGGTGCTTGACAAATAGACTTCTACTGAACCCCAAAAAGTAATTAGTGATGGCCCTTAATAGGAAGAGAGAGAGCATAATGTATGACTACAGCCTTTTTTAAGCCCAAGTGCAGCGACCGACGACGCTACATCTTTGCATGCACACGAAGGTAAGTATGCTATTATAAAAATTCCGATTAAAAGTTCATTGTTAAAAAAAAAAAGTCTGACTGGTCAGTTTACCTAAAGGATATTAGTTGCTCATTACATTACTTACATATTTTAAAAACTCTCAAACATGACACCCTGAGCGATTGCCTGTAAACTTTCAGATATCACGCAAATATATCGGTACCAATTTTTTTTTTCTGACAATGATTAAAAACATTTTTCTTTTTAAATTTCCGTCACCTATGTTACTTATAAGTTATAAGATCCTTTCTCCCCATGTGGCATATAGTATGATTAAGGAAAGAGATGCAACTCCTCTGTGGAGCCCCTTTTTTCGGCCTGCACAGAGCCTTTTCCGCTGTGTGATGAGCATTGCCCGATGTACAGTGGCTTTACAGACATTACGGGCATCACTTGCACGCCGGTGAAACTCTGGTCAAATGGCGCTACCAAGCTTTTCCCGTTTTCGTATTTTTCTTTTTTTTTTCACGTCCATCATCGGTTGGGGCATAAGATTCCGTAACGTCAGCTATTCATAATCATACGCTTCGTTTCACCTTACGATGGACCTCAGAGGACGCTACGAGCTATACGAGGCAATCCAATCCGGTGTGTCGCGTGACATTCGATAGAAGTAACGCGCTCTCATTTGATACGCTGAACTGGCTGAGATAGCTCGTAACGTCCGTTACAGCCCATCGTGATTGGAAACGGAAAATAACCATGTCTAGAGAACTTAATCGTATCATTTGGTCTGTAGACTACCCACACTCAAGTACTTCGATATCCTTGGGAAAGCAGCGCAGTGCAGCGCCATCAACCAAGTACAACACAATCAGGAATTCCCGATAAGGGCCACATCACAAATAAAAAACAATAATAAAAACTTTTAGGTCTTTTTTTTCTTTTTCATAATCATTTTTTGTGTTTGGGAGATAATGCGACCAAGTAAGTTCTACTGTGGATGCAGCGCTCGCGAGTACCACTAATGGTTGAGACAGAAACACTTTTCTTTATGCGGATTTTGAATTACCGGTTTTCAGGCTTTCATCAAAAGAAGTTTGGAAAATATCGATAATTTTTTTATTACTGCTAAAATGTTGTTGTTGTTGTTGCTTTTTTTTTTTTTACTTTCTAAACATGAAAAAAAATTTAGGGCGAAATTTTAAAAGAAAAATGAATTGGCCTAAATCTGCTGCTGCCGCCACGCTAACTCTTGAAGAAATACGTTAGTATTTTGAGCAGCTGTTCTATGCAACATACCATGATGAATGCAGTCTCTGAGCACTTTTCCGCGGGGTGAACATTCACGAAACCCTCTTCTCCCTGGTGCAAGGAGATCAGTTCACTTAGCGCGTGCATGCAGGACTTGCTCGCGATGCGCGGAAAACGACACAGTCATTTCGTTGTTGCGCATATGTTGTGCATAGAGGGGCGAGGGCACGGCGCGCGCCCGGCGACATGGTAAGACGATGGCTCGTCAGTAGAGAGTTTTAGTAGATCGTCTGGATGACTCCAATAACGATACCCCATACTCCGCCGCCGCCTTTGCGCATGCATTGTATCGTTATCGGGGGTATCGTATAGGCATCGGAACGATCTACTAAACTCCCTAGTAACGGCGTGGCAGGCCGAAGAACGGAGGAACCGCAGCCCATGTGCGTCCACGGGTCTCGAAAGCCGGCGGCAGGAGCTTCCGAGGGCGTCCTAAGCGCGCACCCGCACGTCGGCCGCGTGGCGTGTCACCTGGCAACCGAGGTGCGATGGGGGACAGCGGGACCATGCAAATGACGATTTGCTGGATCGCTGATCCCCGCTTTGAGACCTTTGCGCGATTGCGGCCACGGGTCGGCCATCTTAGGTCACCTACATCGAGCGTTGTCAAGCCTGGAAAGCTACCACCTGTTGAGCATATTTTGTGCTCAATCACCATTGTTTGTCAAAGTATTTCGTGAAACTTTGTGTAAACCGTCGAACAACTACGCTCGCTTTCATTCCACCAAACGCGATGAAATGCAGGAGCTTTACAGGAACATGGTTAGTTAAAATAGTTAAAACAATATGAAAAGGGAGGGCATGACGATGAAAAGGTTGTAATAATCCGTGCACAAATCAAGGACGACGTCCAAGACGGTGTCTGAGTACGACCCTAAGAACGACGTCTAGGACAACCTCTAGGACGACCTCGAGGATGACGTCTTAGAGGGCCACGTCAAGAACGACGTCCAGGATAACTTCTAGGACGACCTCAAGGACGGTCTCTAAGATGATTTCAAGACGACCTCCAAGAAAACCTCAAGGACGACCTATTAGGACTAAATCCACGTTAGCTTCAGCTACCGGCGCTTACGAGTTTACGTGACCGGCGCTTACGCGAACGGAGCTTACGCAACCGGCGCTTACGAGCAGGGTGTCGAACCGGAACCGAACCGAACCGAAAACCGGAACCGAACCGTTATTTTTAACCGAACCGGAACTGAACCGAACCGAAATCTTCGGCGCCATCTTGGAACTGAACCGGAACTGAACCGGAAAAAATATAACGGTAACCGGTTCAAAACGGTTCACGGAATGTTTTTATTATTTTTTTGTTAGTATCATAACCTAAATATTTGAGAATAAAAAATTTGCAGCTGCATTTCTATATATTGATAAAATCGTCATATACAGAATTGCAATGTGTGAGAAATTGTGGGTTCTTGTAGCGCTTTTGTTTTGGCAGTATGATTAATCATGTGTCACGTGGTCACTTGACGTGCATGGTGTCATGTATAATGACTGGAACGCGTCTCCGACTGGTGTGTTTACTGCGCCAAAAAAGTGGTCCCTCAATTTCCGCTTGATGACATCATAAAAGTGTCGTGCTGTCGCCGGTCGCGATCCTGGCGGTGTCCCAGCAGCGGTGGTTGACGTGGCAGACGCCTGTTCTGCTGCAGGTCGTTCTGCTGTGCGGCTGTTTACGGTAGCTTCGGCAGCCAGAAGTTGGGACGCCATGACGACAGCGACACTCGCGTTCGCTGGTGCTTTTGCCAGCATTTTTACGACCAACCGCCAGGATCGTGTCACCCGACAGCAGAATACTCCAGCTTTTATGACGTAATTTGGTGACACTTTGGGACTACTGTTGATGTTTGGGAGAGATGGGACACTAAATACACCAGTCGGAAACGCGCTCGAGGCACCCTAGTGTCAAGACATGCTGTCAAGTAATGTCACGTCACTTGGCCCAGTGACGTCATGTGACTCACTGCGTCGAATCAATTTAAATTTAGAGTGTCATTAGATTTATTGGCGTTGTTGACACCGTGGCGTCACATGACATCACGACTTCGCACCGTAAGTCATGTTGCTCCCTAACGTACTCGCTTGTCATGAGCCGGAGTCGAGTGCTCGGGTTCATAACAATCAGCATCGCCAAACATTCAAGTAATGGGTCGTGTTCAATTAAAGATGAGGATAGTTGAACCTTAACAATGTCTGAAGCTCAGCCCATACTCTATGCTTTGCCAACCCCAGTGCATGACTACGATGAACACTGACGTGTATATAATTAGCGTCAGTTCACGTGGCCGCTTATTCTAATTGCGAGTTGAGGGGGGGGGGGTTGTTTCTTTCCTTTATTTTTTCTGCGTCTAATTGGTATTACTATTTCTTCAAGTTATCAAAGTCAGGGATTAGCTCTTTACGGTATTTACTGAAAGTAGAAAAATTGTTGCACGACCAATCTTGCACGTACACATCATTGACGCGCCCAAACATGTTTTCGTTGTTCCTGAACTGCCTCAGATAGTTGTCCCCGTGAAGCATTTACGAAATGTCTTATGAATTAATCCTATGTTACATCGAACTACAACTGTGTACGGGAGGGATATCTGAAAAGAAAGATTTAGTGGCCTCGGAGGGGCATTTTTCCCCAAGCTTCGACCACCTCCGTATCTTGTTTATTTTTGGGTGCAAAATAAAAGCAATGGAGAGTTATCTTAATCAAGTGACACAACTATAATTGTCGAATTAACACCCACAAATGGAATAGGGAGTCCCTCAGGAAGAAAAAGTATTCTCTAAAGGAGCAACGAAAAAAGTAAGAAAAAAAAGAGGGGGGGGGGTACTTTTAAAAGCGTACTGTGTTGTAAAGGTTCCTCTGCTCCTCATCTTCGGCAGACAAAAAAGCGTGGCCCCGGAAACAACTATCTTTGCAAAATATACTCTAACCAGAAAGCGCGTTTTCGTGGTGCCAGATGCTCGCGCCCTTCTTCACGACGCCGCACCAAGCAAGAATAATTTGTGTCTCTCAAATACATGGCTTGCACTCAAAGTGAACCTTCTGCAGCGTGCATTTTGCACGTCCTGTTTTTATTTTCTGACTAAGAGCTAATCGCAATAGAGCCTTCCGGAAAATCCCAGGGGACCTCGCGGCAGTGGGAATTGTGGGGCTGTTCCGATATACGCTCGTGCAAGCTCGAACGCTTCGTATATTTTAGTAGCGACGCGGTTCATTCTCTCTTATCTTTAGGAGCTTAGAACGCCCAAAAAATAAAGCGAACACAAAAGGAGCTCATCGCATTCTCCGTTTTGCTTTTCTTCTGCCTTTTCTGTGTTCTAAAACCACAGAACGTTAAACCAACGTCAACTTCGTCCTCACCTCCTGACTAATCTCACGTGCCGTACATCGGAACGTCACAATGCGTCAAGCATACGGTGGGGGTGCCACATATTTCCCGAAAGGTCTATTACCACCAGCATAGTGCGATGACGTCACGTGCAAACCATGTTAAACAGTTCAGTTTCCTCATGAAATGCGATGTTCGCAACACTAGCAAAAGTAGATAGCCGCATTGTTAATTTGTGCAGTATAGGTTGCAGTCTCGCGATGATATATAGCAGCCAAATAAAATGTTAGAGCGCATGACTGAAAGCACAAAGTTGTAAAGTGAGTGCCAAAAACAAGTGCACGTCAAACCGAATGTAACATTAACCTCCCGAGGCGGTATTTCCCGAAATTTGGAGTTCATACAAACTGATGGCCAGATGTAATTTAAGTTAGTGATATAAGAATCTTCGTCTGTCCTTTGGGCTATTTATGTGTAATTGGGAATATCATTACATCTCTACCATTTTTATTTTGCGTTAAAGCGCCGCGCATCAGATTCTTTTGAAGATTACCATTTATTATCGTTCTCTTTCTGCCCATTTTGTGTATTTAACTTCAGATCTATCATATGAGCACTAAGTCCTTTTAGGCATATCCCGCGACCCGGTGTTTCACACTGCCAAACGGCGAAATAAAAAAAACATATTTCTACAGCCTTCAACACCTGGTGTATTCAAGTATCGTCCTCCCGTATCGGTCTCAAGCAGTTATGTGACATGGTAAAAGAGTACCGCATAAAAGACGGGACAGAGAAGAAGTAAAACACAGGACAAGCGCTAACTTTCAACTAAAAGGTTTATCAAGTCTTCTATACGTTACTCTTTGATTATGTCTGTCAACAACTAACTTGCCCGTCAATTCATTATTTTCAGTTATGTGAACTTAATACAGTTACATTTATTGATGATAATAAAACTATATTTAATTACTAACTGAAGGTTTCACAATATAAATGAAAGGTCGATCACCTTAACGATATACATCATTAGTATATCCACCCGCAAATTATCTGAAAGATGCTCTGCAAATATTTTTTGGCATTTTTATCCTCGATAGGCCCGAAGTTATTTGTAATAGCGTTAAATAACTGTGTTCCTCACACATATATAACTTGTCAAACATATAGAGCTTTGTTATCGCCTCCTTTATGTCATGAAAAGCAATTTTATGTATCTTTGGGCTGGACAAAAACAAAGTCCACAGGGAAGCGTGACAGAACTATGACGATTACGCACGCAGACTGTCAAAGTTGTTATGTCGAGTAGAGCATGAAATACTATTTTGTTCTAGGAACCACCATGAGTTTTCTCTTCAGCTTATATTTGCTCGAACTAATATTTTCAAGTTGTCATTTTTTCCACGCACTATATCTAATTTGAACAAACTGCCCTATAAGTTTTTGATCTCCCTGATTTTAATAAAGCACTAAATTATCACCCCATTATATTTTCTGTCACATTTTTGTATTCGAGCGTTGATTGTATATTCTCACAGTCATTGCTATTCTCTTTATTGCTAGTTATGTAAAACGATGGTTGAAATTTTGAAATCTGCCTTTTATATATATATATATATGTTTGCATCTTTTGGATCGGTACGTTGATCGTTTATTCCGACAGTCATTGCTCTCCTTCTTATTGTTAGTTATGTAAAACAATAGTTGAAATATTGAAATGTGTCCTCTTTTTATTAATTGCATCTTTTGGATATGTACCCCACACCTGCAAGGGCCTAATCAAGGCCTGCAGTATGTTATAAATAAATAAATGAATAAATAAATAAATAAATAAAATAAAATATCAATGAGCAAGTGCGATGCTTATTTTCAAATGGAATTGACCGGCATCTTCTCAAGAACAAACCTCAAAACCCCGGCTATGCCAGTTTATTCTGTATAAGAAAAATGTTCACTTGAGTACGCGCTATTTTAGGCCAGATTCAATCTGAGTGCGAAGCTGCGTATAAATTATAGTGAACCATTTTGATCTTTTATCGGCATGATTCTTCGCCTGCATCACGGCGCTGAGTGTAAAAGGTGTTAGGTAGGAAAACAAGTGTTGTGATTGTCAGCGTTTCTATAAAAGGTATATCACTGACCCAGAGTGACTACAAGTGCATGCGTTTGTCATAAATATTTCAATTGCTTTTAGCTCAGTTGCGTCGCCATCATATAAAGGGTGCGGCCGTATGGACTAACACATTTCGCTCGCCTTGCAAAATTCGAATTGAAAATGTATACATACCTAAAATTGGGCACGCGAACGTAATTTCGCGAGAAGTTTTGATTTTTTTTTTGTTTTGAGTTAAAATCATAGTTAGTAAAATATTAAAAAATATAGCGAAAACGGCGATCGTACATTTCCTATGCCCTGTACCGGATGTACATCATCTTCACACTCGTTTGTGAGCTTGCTCCCAGGTGGACATTGTTCATAGATTTCGTTAAAAGTATTAATTATAGCGATTATCTTGCTCATCGCCAGCATCTGCTATTGAGTTTCGGCGTTTTTGCGTTCAGCAATCTACCCGGGAGTGAGCTCAGAAACCAGTGTGCAGACGAGGCTGGTTTAGGGCACAGGAAATGCACGGTCTCCGATTTTGCTTTATTTTTATTACTTCACGACCCGAAAATCGATCTATCTCTAGAGAAACAAATTGGACATAAAACTTCTTGGGAAACTACGTTCGCGCGCCCAATTTCAGATATGTACGTTTGGAATTCGAATTTTGCAAGGCGTGTAGATTATGCTGGTCCTTACGGTTGCTCCCTGTATATTGTAAAACGTATTTTGTAAAGTATATTTCATAATATATACGGCGACGAGATACCCATTTCATGATTTTATGCACTGCAATTAATTCCCTAGTTCAAGAGCACAACTACGATTCAGCTTTTAATACTGCGATGCAAAGTTGTACCAATCACGGGTATTTTAGGTGACCTACGGTACTTCGTGAGTACCTTTCGATTAAGGTAAAATATATACGACTGAGGTAAACAAATGGATGCTCAGTCGTATAAACACGACGTTTTTTTATATTAATCTAGATTTTATTTTACTGTTGCGTCAAAATAAATAACGCAATTTCTTATTTTTTGTACCGGAAAATAAAAGTGGATTGTACGAACGATAAACAACTACACAGTTACTCGTTTCACGGCGGCAATAGTGACTATTGCCGAGAAACCGCGGAAAATAAATTCTCAATTTAGCGGTTCAAACCGGTTCGAACCGGTTCGAACCGGTTTGAACCGTTATGTTTTTCTCCCCGGAGCTGAACCGGAACTGAACCGAAAGCTGTGAACCCGAACCCGAACCGAACCGATAAAAATTTCGGTTCGACACTCTGCTTACGAGACCTTGATTACTAGTGATGGAGCGAGTCTGACGAACTTGAGATTCGGCAAGGTTCGGCACATGCCGAACTTTTGAATAAAAGTTCGTCAAAGATTCGTCAAAAACTTGGCAAAAGTCTGCGCACGCGCGAGAACGCGACGGGGCCATGGAATGGAAATGGACGCCGTGCGGTCGTCCGGTTCCCATCGTACAGTGTAGTACTACCAGCGGTTGCGGTGATATGCGGAGTAGGGGACATGGTGACTGTCTGTTTGTCAGCCTTTATGAGTGTGGTTCTCTTTATATTTTCTGCCTCAACAACAAAAGATCGACCAGCAATCGACGCAGTCCACTGCGCCAGTGACCAATGATGCTGTACATTCTGGATAACGTGATTTTCATTTGATCTTTCCAGTGAGGCAATGAGGGAGTTGCACCCTTGAGCAATCCTGTTTTCGGCTCACAAGTAGTTGGTGCCAAAATAAAATAATATTGCTTTTTAATTAGCGTTACTTCGCGGTTTTCATCTATTCGCATAAAACTACTAAACGCAGAACTATCATGCGCTGCACATCCGACATTCCTAACTCTACCCATTTTCCTAAACGCCCGCGTATGTCCTAGCATCAGAAACCGGCACGTTAAAAGTTAAAAACCAGATGTTGCGAATATGGGACGCACACATTTATGCAAAGCTGGCGCCAAGTGACTCAAATCGAAAAACATGAATATTTACAATAATATTGTTATCTCTTCTGGTGAAAGCTCAGCAGTCGTTGCATGGATTTTCGCGCACGAAACGGTGACCCATAGAGAAAGAAAGAACAGACTGTTACCGCCTTTTTCTTTAACAATGTACTGGATTAGAGTCGTGAGGCAAGTTGATTCATGGTAATCGGAAATATTGCTTCATAAGGCGGAGGGGGAGGAGGCCCCAGCAAAATAAAAGATTTCAGGCCCCCCCCCCCCTGAAATCTTTTATTCTCGGGGGGGGGGGGGTCAACCCCTGGAGGAGTGCCTGGCAAGAGGGAAGGTGCGAACGACACAAGCGCTGGACTCACAACCAAGCATTTATTGAAAGAAAACACCAACGAAGTCACCGCACTATCGCTTCAGCACGTGTCAAGATATGCAATTTCTTTTTGTGTAGAAAAACCGATGTTTGGCTGACACATGCATCTTGCCCCTCTTTTGTTATTGCATACGCTTCCAATAATTCCCTGGTGGTTTTATCTGTGCCCCTCCTGATGGTGGTGATGTTGTTGAATTTGAGCTGGCATTTACAAGCAGCACAATGCAGAGGCAAGTGACCTCCAGTCAGTCTATTTTTGCGCGCTGTTTATTTCTGATTAACAATGTACACACTTGTAGGCTTGCACCTGGCTTGCGCCAACATGGGCTTGCGCTGATGAGGCCTCAGAGCCGAAACTCGCGTATCGTGATTGCGCTGCTACCACTCAACCGGGTTGTTACACCACTTCTGCAAAACGTCACTGTATAATTCCTAGTAAACACACAAAAATGACACCAATACAATCATCTTGTAGAATATCACCTTATTTAGTAATAACTGTGTCAATATGCATAAAAAAAGATCATATACTTTTTTCGGCTGAAAAAAACAACAAAAAAAACAGAATGTCAACCTTTAAGTCTTGCAACAAATTATTTTTGCCGAATCTTTAAAGAAGTCCGGCAAAACTTCGGCTTTGCCGATTCGGCAAAAGTTCGGTTCATCGCTGTTGATTACGCGACCTTGCACTTCAGCCACGGACATTACGTGACCTTGTTACGAGACCTCAATGTACTGCCTAACGTGTTTCTTGGCGCAAGCCTGTTTTTTTCTTAAGTCCAACTGATGAGAGAGAAGTAACGTCAGCGTTTCGCAGCATAAAAGAAGAAGAAAAAAACAGCAAAGGGAACATGTAAATACTTAAACCTACAACCAATAAAATTTGTTATTGACCTGATAGCTGCACCATTCACGTTTTTTTTTCAATCTTTTAATCTCTTTTGCAGTATTTTCTAAACTGATACAAGTTGAAAATGCTGTATTACTTTAAAAGCGGGGACAAAACTGTGTTGGGAAACTAAATATATATAGGCCTATATCCATACTATCCACTTTTTCTAAAGGTTTTGAAAAAATTCTTTACACTAAACTATCAGCATATCTGGAACATTACCCGCTATTAAGAGATTGCCAGCACGGCTTTAGAAAAGGAAGATCTTCGGAAGCGGCTCTGCTGTTTCAGAAAGAATAAATAATTAACTAAAAATATCGAAAATAAACTCCTTACATTATCAATATTCGCGGATTTTTCTAAAGCCTTTGATTTAGTTAAACACGAAATTCTTATGACAAAGCTACAACGCTACGGTATAAGGGGACCTACATTTATTTTATTCAAGTCTTATCTCGCCGAGCGCAGACAATACGTTAAAATCAACAGCTCATTATCATTGATGAAGCCGGTGAAAACAGGAGTACCTCAATGAAGTGTGCTATAGCTCTGCTATTATTTATTATATTCACAAGTGAAATTGAGCGCTGTGTTCCTGATTGCAAAGTTATAGCCTGTGCTGATGATACTACACTTTTCTTGAGGGGTCATACATGTAACGAAATTAAACTAGCAGCAAATCGTCCAATCTTAGCCTTTGGGCTGAAGTGAATAGATTATTATAATTAACACGAACAAAACGAAATGCATACTATTCTGTGCAAAGAACGTAACATTTCCTCCGAATTTAAATATCAGTATAGCTGGCGAAAATATTGAAATTGTGACAACGTTTAAAATATTGGGCGTATTCTTTTTCCAGTACTTCAGAATGTCAATTCTGGAGTATTGGAAAAAGAATACGCCCAATATACGCCGTCAATACGCCGTCAACCGCACATGAAGTGACCACGTAAACTATATATATTCATCAGAAAGCCAGAAAGGCCGTAGGATTGTCATCTATACTCCGTTTCACCTTCAGTCAAAGCGCAGCGGACGCTAGGAGCCATCCCAGCCAATCCAGCGTGGAGAGAGTATCCCGTGACCTTGAGCTCCCTGTGTCGCTCTGCCCAACCGGCAGGTCACGCGATTTTCTCCCGGCGCTGGATCGGCTGGGATAGCTCGTGGCGTCCACTGCGCGCGGACTGAAGGTGGAACGGAGTATAGATATCATAATTTGTGTATTGCCATCTGGTATGGGGCACCACTACCTTACAGAATTAACTTGTAAAGCGCCTAAGAAACGAGCAGGACACGAGGAAGACGAGACAGGACCAAGCGCTAACTTACTACCGTGAATTTGTGAAACGAGGAAATGTGTCGTCGTTGATGGGAGCCTCTCTAGGCGAGTCGTATAGGCATATCATGGGCGAAATCTTTCTTGATCGAGGTGCGACGCCTTTAAGCGGCGGGCTATCCGAACGTTTTCTGAAAGAAGTTGCAAAACCCTGGTTTCAAAGGTTAAAAAAAAGAAACGGGGAGAAGCAGCCGACCAGAAAAGAAAGGCAAGACCGGTGGTAATCCCCTACGTCCACGGGCTGTCCCACGGCCTAAAAAGAGTCGCCGCACACTTCGGGGTGCCCGTGGTGTTCTCTGCGCCGTCAAAACTGTCCAGTTGTCCAGTCTGCGCTCAATAGTTAACAACAAAAAAGGAAGAAGAAAAAAAAAAAACAGGCTTGCGCCAAGAAACACGTTAGGCAGTACATTGAGGTCTCGTAACAAGGTCACGTAATGTCCGTGGCTGAAGTGCAAGGTCGCGTAATCAACAGCGATGAACCGAACTTTTGCCGAATCGAAATTGGGCGAATAGCCGAAGTTTTGCCGGACTTCTTTAAAGAATCGGCAAAAATACTTTGTTGCAAGACTTAAAGGTTGAAATTCTGTTTCTTTGTTTTTTTTTCAGCCGAAAAAGTATATGATCTTTTTTTATGCATATTGACACAGTTATTACTAAATAAGGTGATATTCTACAAGATGATTGTATTGGTGTCATTTTTGTGTGTTTACTAGGAATTATACAGTGACGTTTTGCAGAAGTGGTGTAACAACCCGGTTGAGTGGTAGCAGCGCAATCACGATACGCGAGTTTCGGCTCTGAGGCCTCATCAGCGCAAGCCCATGTTGGCGCAAGCCAGGTGCAAGCCTACAAGTGTGTACATTGTTAATCAGAAATAAACAGCGCGCAAAAATAGACTGACTGGAGGTCACTTGCCTCTGCATTGTGCTGCTTGTAAATGCCAGCTCAATTTCAACAACATCACCACCATCAGGAGGGGCACAGATAAAACCACCAGGGAATTATTGGAAGCGTATGCAATAACAAAAGAGGGCAAGATGCATGTGTCAGCCAAACATCGGTTTTTCTACACAAAAATCAGCAGAACCCATCCTTTGGGAATGATTATCTACGTTAATGCGAATAGCATCTAAACGGTGCGGAGTTATGCGCGTTCGTCGGGTGGCCGGCACACTCTAGATACGCCAGCCCACTCTCCTGGAGAAAGCGATTCTAAATTTGTTGACACTTTCACAGCCCTGCGCCGATCTCCGCAGCCCAGCAGTCGTTTGTGTCACTTAGGAAGGCGAGCAAAGCACGCGCCATACGCACAAACACTCAAAATGGTACCGACCAGACTTTCTGGCGTCTCAGCTAGTCTCAACCAACGGTACTCTAAACGGTTGTTTATATCTTTGCCATAGGACGCGCTTACAGCGCTGATACAGCAGCTGCTGGTGCGCGCAGCCCCATGCACGAGGGCTCATTCCGCCTCGTGAGGCTGAGCATGGCCGCTACATCACCCTCTCCCGAGCGCGGGAGAGGGTGAGCTAGCGGCCGTGCTCAGCCTCACGAGAGCGGAATGAGCCCTCGTGCATGGAACGCGCGCGCACCGGTAGCTGTGACAGCGCTGTAAAGCGCGTCCTATGGCAAAGATATAAACAACCTTTAGGAGTGCGTTGAATGACTGTCCTTCATAGCTCTGTGGTTAGCGCGTCTGCCTGCTGATCAAAGGGTCAACGGTTCGAATCCCAGCCGGCGCCGATCTTTTTTATTTATTTATCGACCCGCGGCGTAAGAGGTTAGATAGCCAGATAGATAGATAGATAGATAGATAGATACATAGACGAAAAGTAAGTGAAGTATCCAAAGAATGCTATTCGCACTAAAAACGAATGAATGTTATCACTAATGTATACTTACATGGGTCTCCGCTTTTGCTACATATTGAGTGGGTAGTTCGCTAGGTTGGCTAAGTAATCATCATATGTATTCGCAAGATCTGTACCAGAATGTTCTTGCCCACAATGAATAATTTTGTTTGGTATAGCGTTCTGATCGTGTGACTTCAAGACACAGTTAATATTTTTTCCATATCTTATCTGGCTTGTGTTTCTGTATATTACCGAACATATTGTTGTAATAATCTAGCTTAGCTTTTTTTTGTTTAAGGCATTCATTCATTCATTTATTTCACTTTAAAGGCCCAGTTACGGCATTACATAAAGGGGGGGCAGTTTAATACCATAAAACAACAGAAAAACGCACTAATAAAGAATAATACAAAGAAAGAAAAGGAAGTATAATAAAAGTTAATCAAAATATAAAACAGCAAAATAGCACTCACAGAAGATGGGTTTGAAGAACATTTAAAAACGCGGTACAGCCGTTCATGGTAACTATGGATGGTGGCAAGTTGGCAACTGGTTCCATTCGGAAATGGCGAGAGGAAAAATGAATCATTAAAAGCATTGGTCTTACCGAAAATTCGTTTGGTAGCACAGGATTTATTGAGGCGAGATAATATTCTTCAATTTGTTTCGGTATACTTGAACTTCACGAAGTCATCCCTCTCTTTAGACTTCAAAAATCTATGATATAAACAATTCTTCATTTCAATGCTTTTTAATAAATCTTGAAAAACCCAATTTTTTTTTTGCCACGTTTGATGAACTTATAAGGGAAGTTGTTATTCTAAATTCGTTGGAATGAGTCCAAAAATACCTTTTTTTTAATCTTTATTTTACGTGCCCACAAACAACTTTACAGTCTATGATGTGGTGCACACAAAGAAAATTAAAACACAGCACTATATCAAACATTAAAATACATGTCACAATGAAAATATAAACAAATAACAGAAACTGAAAGACTATACAGAACCCGCCTTACAATAGGTAATTCAAGGACATCCACTTTCGCACATAAAACATAAACTGGTGTGAACAAAGAAAATGTCAAGATGGGTCTTATTAAATGCTGATTGGATTCTCGATAAAGGAGACACAGATGACATACAAGATGGGTAAAAGGTTAGCACATCCCTACTGACCCTTGACGGAACATGAAAGTCTATGACACGCAACAGATCAATTGAATTCACTTCTCCGTGTACAACTTTGTGAAGAAATATAAAATATCTGTATTGCCGCCGCACAGCAAGCTTGTGCAACGCAAATCGAACAAGTAACGTTTCATAATGTGTAAAAATATTTCCTTCCACTATAACGGTCATACAATTTAATCATTCGTTTTTGTATATTTTCATTGAAAAGCCTAGAGATAACGTTAATGAATTCCAAATGATTGAGCCAAATTCTAATCTAGACCTCACTAATGTCTTAAACAAGTGCAGTAAACAACGGGGCGTAGAAAACTGGCGGTACACAACAGCGAAATCATTCGCAGCACTCTCAGTGCTGCATTAACGGTTATAGATACGTGATTATTAAAGGATAGTGAACTATCGATGAATACACCAAGATCCTTGATAAAAGGAACCCGAGGAATCGGGGCCCCTCCCAAATTATATAAAAAATAAAGTATGTCACCGCTTTCTGGATAACACAATTGATTTAGTTTTCTTGGGGTTAAGTGACAAGCGGTTTTTGGTACACCATTCAGAAACACGTTCTATGTCAGCCTGGAGACGGGAGCAATCAGATAATGACCTCACACTTATAAAAGCTTAACATCATCGGCAAACAAAAGAATTTTTGCATCTGTAATACAGGAAGCAAGATCATTTATGAACAAAAGGAATAAAAGTGGTCCCAGGATGGATCCCCTGGGGTACACCAGAACTTGAAATAAACTGTCAGAGTAGCTATCAGAAATGCGAACAGAGTTTTGACGACCAATGAGATACGTGGAATCATAAGCTTCGTCGGGAGAATCCTTAGTATAGACTAAATCCCAGTTAGAAGCTTCGATGGCGTTTAAATAACTGCAGTCTCTGCAATGTAATGGTGCCTAACAAATGGTCACTGATATAGCAGCAATTACACCGGAGGAATGCTCGTATATCATCATAAAAACAATTCGTAATAAAGTCGCCGTCAGGTAAAGTGGAGTTCTTATCAGTTATTCTTGTCGCTTCCGTAGCAACGCATTAGAAAACCGCTCGATTCAACGAGAGAATATAAATCATTGCGAGCAGTGGATGCTTTTATTAAGTCAATGTTGAAATCCCCCCCCCCTCCCCGCCCCCCGAAAGAGGGTAAGGTTATTGTCACAAACTTAACTGGAGTAGTTTATCAGGTACAGTCGCCTCGGGAGTTAATAGCTCCACGCGAGCGAGCGTCTTTTTCGGAGGGGCGCTTGACTGGTGGCTTCCGATAGAACTAGAGATCACGTCAGGGCGAGCCCATGCAGAGGGGACGGGGGAAGCCGTCTCGATTCAAGGGAACCGTTGTTATCATGCGCGTGCGGGGGGCGGTAGTTCGAATGAAAATGGGAGATGACTCTGCGGAATCATCTCTCATTTTCATTCGAACTACGCACCCCCGCAGGCGGATGATAACAACGATTCCTTTAAATTGAGACGGCTTCCCCGTCCACTCTTGCAATAGACTCGCCCTGACGTCATCTCTAGTTCTATCGGAAGCCACCAGTCAAGCGCCCCTCCGAAAAAGACGCTCGCTCGCGTGGAGCTATTAACTCCCGCGGCGACTGCTGCAAGGAGCAATTAATATGCTTACATTGCCGGGTGGAGGGCGATATAATACACGGCATACATATATACCCCATTGTACTGACAATAATTCAAATGACTCACTCATTTCTGTAAAATCTGGATTAAGACAAGAATGTAGAGGTTGGTCCACCAACATAGAAACACATCCTCCTTTCCTTACGTTGCGTCGTATGGAAAAATGCTGGTAATTAGGAAAAACAAAATCATGAGTCAGATCTATACCAAGTTTCAGTGAACATAATCACACTAAAAGAAAACCCGCAAAGTGTCAAAAAGAATTTCAATATCATCAGTTTTTGACTGCATAAATCGGACATTCATGTGAAAGAAAGATAGCGCAGTACGCCCCCCCCCTTTTTTTCTGTTACCTATTGCCGCGGAAAATTTCTCAGGTTTGAGGCATAAATCACATGACGGAGAACTTTCCATTACAGTCAAAAAAAGGTGTTCCGTTTCTTCTATTATTATTATGTTTTACCGTCTCAGTGCGAGGTCGTCTTCACTTTCAATCTTAACAGTACGATCGCCTGCAGCTTTGCGCACAAACATTTTACCTTCCTTATGCCAGACAATCTTGTACCCCTTATCTGCACCTTTAATTCTTATCTGCCAAAAAAGTTTTTTTTTTTTTTTGCGCGCCGTCATGTTTTTGTGGGTGTGTACTGTAGATTTGAGTTGTTCAAATTCAGCATTCCTCCGTAACCACATATTCCTCGTGACACCCGAATTCGAATCGTACCAAGACTAGGGCGTTTTCTTAGGTTTACGCGAAAGACGGGGGAACCGCTTCGATGTCATGCTCTGACAACGTGGGAAGTTGAAGTTGTTGTGATAACGCGTACAGTTTAGTCACTAGACAGAGTAGCTAGGCAGCAGCCTAGGGCGGCAGAATTTGGAGGTGGCCAACTTGTGGCCGCCCCCGAATTAATGGGATTTTTTGCTCCAAATATAGCTACTTTTTGAAAATCTTAACTCCAAACATAGCTACTTCGCCTCTTCTACCCCTTCCCCATAGCCACTGAGCCATGGGGAGCGGGATTGGGGAGGGGGGGGTGCACTGTTAAAGGCTGCCTATGGCTGTGAAATGCTAAGTCCGCCTTCATATGGTGCTGATCAGCTACACCTAACCAAGGTTATTTAAAGGGGCACTGACACACCAAAGGACGTATTTTTTATTCTCTAAAACGATGCAAATTGTAGTCATAAACACGCAAAAAAAAACGCAACGCAACGAAAAAACGATTTTTTCTGCGCGCGCGCGCCTGTTTATTTTTGGCGTTTTTCTCCTCCGCTGCTCACCTCCTTGCTTCTTTTGATTGGTGACGTCAAAAATCATGAAATTTAGAAGCTTTGTAGGCGACATTTCTATAACATTTATTAACGGCAATCGTAAAACATGTTTTTGAACGCAATTGCGAACGCACTACGGCCCCTCTTTTTGAAATACCAGAAATCAGAGTCCGGTGTGATGTCACTTCCTGGATTTGTATCCTCCCTCGGAAAACTTGGCGGCGCTCGAGCAGAGGATGATCGGTGAGTCGGGGGAAGAAACTGTTTTTTTCCCGCGCCGGCGCCCTTCTATCCAACTTCTATCCCGCTCCTCACCTCCTCCTCGCTTCGGGTCGTGGTGACAACGGCGCTTTGCTTCGTAGCCTGGAGCGGAGGTCCGAAAGCCTAGCCGCACCTCTGCAGTATATCGCAGCGTGCTACGTCGAGAAGCCGATTTTTGCGATCCGTTTAAAGTGGGTTCGATCCTCTCGGCCCTCGCGGTACGCAAGTAATAAAAATAATAATAATACTTTATTCGTACCTTGGAGGGGTTGATCCAGGCGCACAGGGTCGCAAAAGGCAGTAATGTCCATACCACGGAGGCTTGCGGTCCCAACCTGAAGCCCAAATTCGAGACGTGCTTGCGCACGTCTCGAATTTCAAAACGAACGCCCAATGATGCGTGGAAGTCGTCGGGATATTTTAGTTAGAACATTTTACTCCAAGTTAGAGCGTCCCATGATCCTTCATGAAGCTCTGTGTTTCTTTTCAAATACCGGACGTGTTGTCCGTTCCATGCTCCGTTCTAAGCTGATAGCGCGATGGAAGCCACGCACTCGCCGGACCACTCATCCGCCTTCCTTTCATCACCCGAACCCGCTCTCTGAGCATGGGTATGAGCGGGAACTTGATCACGTGGCGAAAAATGCACGTACGACTGGTCACACGAGCGCGTAGCTCTCACCGCAGTGTCGAGGGGACGCTTTCCTCCAAGCACGCTGGAGAGCCGAGGCATACCCAGGTCATATCTCGAGGGAAGAATGAAGTGTTGTCATTCTTTTTCTTTCGATCCGTAGGGTGGAAAGTGCGCGAACCAGGTTGCGAAGAGGCACTACCGTCACACGTTCGGCCGTGGAGGTAAGTAAATTAAGGCTCGCGCTTAGAAAACGTTGCGGAATTTTCTGCCATCCATTAATTTTGAATTGACAAGTTTACCGATGAAAGGCTTCACCTTGCTATTTTGTTATTGTTTTATTTTTTATATTATTTTAAATTTGACAATTTTAGCTGTTGAAATGAAAGCTTTGGCTAGGTGATGCAGGCCGCCTCTCAATTAAAAGGGCTCATGCCTATTCATCCACATATCCATCCATGCACAGGACGCGTGTATCCGATCGCCCAAACTCCGAATGCGGCGCAGGGGGAAAAAAAGAGGGAGAGGAGGACACCCTAGCAACGATAGAGAACCTGGCAACGGCGCTCACGCCGGATTGGCTGGCTCGTGGAGACAGACGTTGCCGCCGTCAACATAGGCAGCGGTTACAACGAGTGTCCGAAGCGGTAGCCTAGCTTAGTGATAAGGTGTCCCCCTATACGCAGCGGACTCCGGTTCAATTCAAAATGGGGACTATCGTCCTTTTTTTTTTTTGTGGACATTTTATTTTGTCGAGGCATTTTTCTATATTTACGACATTTCTTTTTTTTTTTTTTTACAATTAACGCTTAAAAAAAATGTTGTCGACGAATATTTGCTGAACTAAATGGCATGTAACCTTTTTCAGGAGGTGCATGGGGGACAGCGGGGCTTTGGTTGCCAGCTGGACTTCGGGAAGCGGCGTGTACGGGGGGCCAAGTGGGTTAATAATTCTGTAATGAGCAGTCGCAGACTGTCGCCGCGAAGCGGCGTTAACGCAGGCGGGGGGGACTGGGTTAAAACGCTCCGCAGTGATACACGCGCCGTCCGAATCCGAAACCTAAGTTGCCCTGCGTTGGGGAGTAGCCGATCCGGCGTGAGCGCTGTTGTAAGAGCGTCTATCGTTGCTGGGGTGTCCTCCTCTCCCTCTTTTGTTTTTCCTCGCCGCGTTGGGGTCCCGCGATCGGGTATACGCGCACAGGACCGATACGCCCATATGGTTACGCGGCCTGCTCTGCGAATGTTGCTTTTCCGCAGTGCACCGGTGAACGGGGAGAAGTGCACTTAACGGAGCTAAGCAGCGCGCCCGAACGTCCACGAATAATGAGAAATATCGCGGAACTTGAGGGGGCCTGCACTGAAGCCCCCTGCTCATATTTGTTAGGCCTAATAATGTTGTATTTCTCTCTCGCCGAACTTCCAAGAGCTGCCCGCGTCTGATACGGCGATCAAGGAAACTCACCGACCGAGTGAGAAGGGCAGGGCGTGTCTTTTGAACGCCCGGCCTGCACCTGGCAAGCGCTCCACGCCTTCCCCGCCCTGCTTTGACTGCGCGCGCGCGCGCGCTCCAGGTGCACGAGGGGCCGAAGCATTGTCGAAGTACACTGTACTCGAAGGCATACGAAGCTGGCTCTTGAGGCGGGACAACCGTTCTCTGCGTTTTGGCCGGGGCAGTTCCGTTTTAGAGGTTCATTTTCGCCCTCCCGCCTTTTGGTAAAACGAAACCTCCTGTCATGTTTTACGTGCGAACATGCATAGCAGTTGCGAAATCGGTACTAATGGAACGGGAAAAAAGAAACACCGAAAACACGGTTATTTGTTACAATCGTAATGTTACAAAAAAAGGAAAATAAAACAAAAAACTATGAAATTACGTAGTGCAGTTGTGTGTGCTAATACATTTTGTTCACATAGTTAAACGTGTCTGATGGAGACTCTTCCGTATTACTGCATTTGACGTGCTCCGGTTATACATTTCTTCCTCGCCGTAAAAAAAAAGGAAAAAAAGAGAAAACCGGCGAAGAAAACATTCGTGCTTTCGAGAAAGAACTTTGGGGGAAAAATGTGCCTGCTAACGTTTATGTGAGGCAGAACTTTTTTCTTCCTCGCTCGCCCTGTCCCCCTTTAAGCCCCCGTTTTTTTCCTCCGAGGATTATGGTCACCCTATATAGTACATTATTCTAAGCAACGGCTGAGAGTTTTAAGAAAATTGGCTCAACGGTTTCACTGCTAATTCATCATGCGAAAGACAGGCAGCAGGCACTGTCTGAGTCTTCCTCGTGTGACGGTCATCATGTCTCTGCATCGAACGCCGTGTTTTTTGTATGATATATGAATGGGCAATGGGGCTGCTATATACACACGGTGTTTTTTTTTTTTTCTTCACAGTTTTGTTTAAAAAAAATCCATGACAGCTAGACTTATGCGGGTTGTGCGAGTGAGTCATACGGCCAGGGGGACATGGTACAGAGGGCTAATCGTAACGATCAGTCGGCTAATTAATTA
Source organism: Ixodes ricinus (assembly GCA_037355805.1). Lineage (NCBI taxonomy): Eukaryota > Metazoa > Arthropoda > Arachnida > Ixodida > Ixodidae > Ixodes > Ixodes ricinus. The sequence continues at coordinate 5,581 of JAZHYW010028244.1, read as the reverse complement.
AATTCCGTTAATTAACGTTTTAACTAATGAAAATAGTCGTATGGTCCCAATTAGAAAGGTGTTCAGCGTCATTGAAAACTACTAAATCAGTAATTTTTAAAAAGAGTTTGAGCGCCTGAGAAGAGTACTAATGTACCAAAGATTAACCACCTAGATAATGTCCCGTTGCCATATCTCACTCGCACAAACCGTATAAGTGTAGGTTTCATGTTTTTACTTTCGGTTAAATAGAGCGGATTAGAACAATTTGGTGCAAATAGCACATAACTCAACTCACTACGATTTGCTGAAACATTAAAATATGACTGACATTAAACAATGCTATTTAAAAAAATAACTGTCTTACGGCGTATCTTTTATGGCACCAATCTGTATGTCTACAATATGCTTGGTGAAACTCCCAGCAGGTATAGAGCCCCCTTGTGGGTGGCTTAATGACCTGAAAACCGCAAATGCAAAAATTGTTGCGCGTTGCGGAAACAGTAACGCATCAAAAGTCCACAATAGTGATTAATTCGAATGCGTATAGTTTCCAATAAAAATACATTTTTATTTCTGCGCAATAATTTCCCGTGTAGCTTTTCTTTTTTAAATATAGAATAGAACGATTTTTTTAACATTTTGATTTCTGCGTAATCTTAACTTATTTTTGTTTTACGTACATGCCTCGATGATACGATCACAATTAAACTAAACTTCTATAAAAAAAAAAAAAACGGCGGAGAAGTTTTTTTTGTAATTTATTACATTTCGGGATAGTGCGAATCCTCTCTCAAGCCGCGGTGAATAATACAAACAAAAAGTGAAAGCCGTTTACAACTCCCTGTAACGCCGAATTAGAGCGCAGCTCTTGAGGAGTAGGAGGGAAGGGTACGGAGGGGGGGGGCAAGTGACCTCGGGGGGGGGGGGAGGGGGTAACGTGACGTCACTGATGACGTCATCAATGATGATGACGATGACGATGCGGATGCCGATGACGTCATCAGTGACGTCACTGATGACGTCATCAGGGATGATGACGATGACGATGCGGATGCCGATGACATCATCAGTGACGTCACTGATGACATCATCGGCATCCGCATCGTCATCGTCATCACGTGACCTCGGGGGGTCACGTGACCAGGGGGTCACGTGACCTGGGGGTCACGTCACTGATGACGTCATCGGCATCCGCATCGTCATCGCCATCATCACGTGACCTCGGGGGGTCACGTGACCTGGGGACCACGTGACCTGGGGGTCACGTGACCTCGGGGACCACGTGACCTGGGGACCACGTGACCTGGGGGTCACGTGACCTCGGGGGTCACGTGACCTGGGGGTCACGTGACCTGGGGGGTCACGTGACCTCGGGCGGTTACGCCGACGGCGACGCCGACGGCGACGCCGCTCAAGCCGGAAACGGGCGCCTAAGAGCTGCGCTCTAAAACACCAATCTAAAAAAAATGCAAGGGACGATGAGGTAAACAACATCCCGGCGCTTCTCGCCACTAAAGCGGCTGTGAAGCTATTAAAAAAAAAAAGAGGTACTTTGATATTTAATTGAATTAGCTGCTATGAACGACCCCTTTGCGCAGCCGCGGTAGTCATGGCCAGCCGCCGCGGCGTGAGAAACCGAGACTTCCACAGGGCCACAGAGCTACGGCTAGGGCGTTCCACTTGAGCCCTAGCCGACGCTCTTCAACCACCTTTAAAGTTGGAAGGAAAAACAAATTTACCGATTCCGGAGGCAGTGCAATACCGGCGGTATTGCACCGCCTTCGGTAGCAAGTTTTTCATGCAGAGTCACCTGTTCTGACCGAGTATGTACGCATATTGTATTACATTTTTGGAGCCCGTTTATGATGATACGATTTTCGGATAAGAATATTTTCCGTGACCCCGCGAGGTTCGTATCATCGAAAATCTACTTGGGTATCTGTTCCAGACTTTAAAGGGATACTTCAACGAAATTTGAAATATACCCGTCGTGTTCACAAATAAGCTGAATATGATCTACAATATCCGTAAATGACAATCGCACGTTTGAATGTTGAGCCTGATGGCTGTAATTTTCGTTATAAACTACCTCCCCTCTGGCAAACACCCGGAGAGCAGCCAGCGGAGGGCACGTCAAATCCGCCGCAATCGTGACGTAGTTTGTCTCGGGACCTTACGTCTGGAAGCAGCGGACGCTGCGACCTATCCCAGCCAATCTCGCTCTCTGGACGTAGCCCGTGATACGCTTTCCGCGCGTCACAGTGCCCCCTCTCCAAGGTGCTCGTAGCATCCGCTGAAAGCATCCGAAGCCCTCCAGCGATCGGGCCACCGCAAGTAACCCCAAAGCTGTCTTTGTACGGATTTTGAGTGACGGGTTCATCTTCTATAATCTTGCAGAGGGACAATAGCGACTTCTGGTACACACAAACGAGTCTCGGGGAGAGGGGAGTTCCTTCCTCAGCTCTTCTCTTGCCGTGGCCGGAGGCGACAGTTACCGTCACTACCTGTCAAGGTTCCTAGACGGGCATTACAAACGAGGCGTTAGCAACATCCACCAATCTAGATTGGTGTGTGATGTGATAATGCTCCATTGAACACGAATGGATCAACAAGTGAGCGCCGAAATTTTGTTGTAGTATCCCTTTAATTGACGATATTCGAAACTGCTTGGTGGTCTGGCAGCACTGTGCACGCGGCCATCTATGTAGCGCAAGGTGGATAGAAGGGTAGGAGGGGGCATGACGTCAGCCGCGTAGCCTCCACAAGCCATGCTCCCTTGACGCCTCGCCTCTTTCTCATTTTCCTCCTTACTCTCCTCACTTATCAGGCCAACGTGACCACATCACGTGACCGTAGCTAGCCTTCGTCTAGCCTTCGATCTGATAAAACCTACCGGACGGAGCGCGCGCAAGCCTGCAAGGAATCCTCCTACAATCAACCATCCATCTCACACGTGACATGTCACGAACACCAATTGCCAGAGAGATCTACGGTCACGTTGGCCACAACATCGTTTAAACTTTTTATGACTAGGCTTCACCAATATCGCAACGTGCCCCCTCCTAGTACTTCTAATTAACATCCTTGATGTAGCCTCAAGTATCTCGAGTTTCAGTTTCTCAGCATTTCCAGGGCATGGACGCTCTGCCACTAAGTACGATTCGGAAACTTTATTGTTTTCTGACTCAATAGTGACAGATGGGCCAGTTGGTACATCACTTATTTTGACTTCCGATCAGTGGCGTCACGAGGGTCAGCGGCACCCGGGGCGGTAGCCCGCCGCGACACTCCCCCCCCCCCGCTCTCACGTGGCCCTCCGCGACTTTCCCCTGAGCGCTGCACCCGAAGCGGTCCGCCTCCCCGCCTCCCCCCCCCTTTTGTGACGCCACTGCTTCCGATCATCCAACGTGAACAAAGGACTGGGCCGTCATGTCTTTCATCTCAGAGGACACTTTTAATTATTTTTTCGATGCGAATACGCATGAAGTCGATCTGTTTAGCGGTAGAACGCTCCACGCCAATACATATTGCATGTATTAGCGTAAAGCGGAACAAAATAAAAAAAAAATTTTATGGTTACTAACGAGTTTTTTGTTTTTGTGGAAAGTTTTGTTTATTTAAAGGAAACAGTGTTATGGGCAATATTTTTCAGGCGTTGCAAAGAGCTCCAAATTGGTTTCAGATAGCATTGACCTCAAGCACAGTTGACGGATGTCGGGCTATTCATGAAGATTTGTTCAACCCTGGCAGAATAACTGCCTTGACTTTCTTAAAACTACCTCCGACCTCCTTTGCACTTAACAAAATTTTTCCCTCGGCTGTGACAAGAAAAATAAAAGGAGATTGTGAAATGAAGTTGGCACCTGCCAATGTTGCTCCATTCGACGTCCGCACCGTAAGTTTGGACGTCGAATGGATGAACCACAGCCTCCTATATACTCACAAAGCCTGGCAGTTCGACGACGGAGCCATAAAGTGTCCGGTCGCAGATTTGGAGCGCGAGGATCTGGTAGCACAGAGCATCAAAGAGCCATTTCTCGGGGAACCGTAGGGGAACCTGGACGTCAGCGCACAGCTTTTGTGGCGGGAAGAACCCGAAACACACTTCTTGTGTGTTTCGGTTCCGCTGCTAGACGCTGCAGCGAGGCGCCAGTCACGTGGCTTTCTAGAGTGCCTCAATGTGGCAAGCAACATTGAGGCACTCTAGGCTTTCCTCTCATCCGTTGTCTGCCGCTCCACCTTTTCCATTTCGGCGGCCGCTTCTCGTGGCGATCTGCCAGGCTTTGTCAGTACATAGGAGGCTATGGATGAACATAAGTCGAATTCGAATAACATAAGCCATTGCGATGAACATAAGTCGAACGCCACGTCGATGTAATCGAACGTGGCGTTCGACAAAAGACAGCAAAATCCCGTCTCTGTGATTGTTGAGCAAAGAGACACGTCTTCCATATCTGTTGTTTTCTATTCTACATGATCGCGCTTTAAATATTCAAGAATATTATATCAACAAACTCTCCTGTATAGTTATAGAGGTGTTTTACAGGGTGTTGTATCGTTTCTGGCCTGGGTGGAACCCGAAAAAAAGGGACTCTCCTCTCAAAAGGGATTAGAGGGGATTATCGAAATTGCTGCAAAGCAATGAGATTGTTTTCTGGCTTTCCGAAGTAATTATTTTTTTCAAGATATGACATTAAAATGAGGGCTCTGTGGTGCTTTCAGCTTTTGTTGGTCGCTGTTAACCATACGCAGGTCAGTGGTTCTCAACCATCGATGTTTCGCGGACCCTTGCGGATCGGCGAAGGTGATGAAGGACCCCGTTCGCCGTGAGTGGAAGGGAAATATATAGGTTAATTATGATAGCGATTTATTAAATGGATATAACTAAGGGCTAGTGTGATGTAGACTTCTCTTATTGACATATACACAAGAAAACTCTCCCGAAAAATGGAACGTTTCTTCTTAATCTGAGAAAAGACCATTTTTATTGCCGGGCTTGACTGATGAGGCTGGGCTTCGCGGACCCCCATTCGAGAACCACTGGCGTAGATTATTAAAACTGTGATATTTTTGCCTCACTTAACAGCCTTGGTCTCGTCCGCATACATTGAACTGCTCGCGCATCCAAAAAAAAAAATGCAAACCAACACTACAACGTGCATAAAAAAAAAATCAGAAAGAAATTTGGTATACTTTTGTGAAAAGATTAGGGCCCAGTGCAATAGTTTTAAATGACTTCACGCCGCGCGACATCCGCATGTTTCTTCGCGTTGTCACCGATTGTTTTTGTCAAAAGCTACGTCTGAAGTAACAAATAAAAAATGAAAGCCGTTTACAAGTCCCTGTAACGCCGAATTAAAGCGCAGCTCTTGAGGAGGGGGAAGGCGCGGAGGGGGGTTCACATGACCTTGGGGGCCACGTGATCTGGGGGTCACGTGACCTCGGAGGGAGTCACGTGACCTGGGGAGAAGCGGGTCACATGACCTCGGGGAGGGTCACATGGCCTAGGGGGTCACGTGACCTTGGGGGTCCCATGACCTTGGGGATCACGTGACCTTGCGGTTATGCCAACGACGACGCCGCTCAAGCCGGAAACGGG